>JANUWF010000813.1:0-28076 GCA_026120185.1 Voacanga thouarsii | reverse complement strand
GGGTTTCACAAATGATATGAAGATAGAGAGAGTTTTCATGGAGGAGAACATAGCTGACATGCTTACAAAAGCACTATCCCAAAAGAAACATGATGGCATATTGAGTCATTCGGTATTAGATACATGAATGATTGGCTCTAGTGCAAGTGGGAGTTTATTAGTGTTATGCCCTAGAGGCAATCACTTGTACGTTATATATGACACATTTTATTTTAATAAATGACATTATTTATCTTGCAGTTTCTTTTGTGTAATATAACTGTTAGATAAAGTCCTTTGTACAACACTGTATTAAGGAAATCATGATAGAGATCATGATATGAGATTCCTACTACATTGTATAGTGTTAGTACATAAATAGTCCATAGTCGTAGTATTAATGAGATAGAAAATCATTATTGCGTTAAGAGTAGCATGTGTTAGGCTTCCTAATTTGATCAGGCAATGTTTCTCATATCCATAAGTATTGAGATACTCAAAGTTAACATATGGATGCATGTTAATAGAACAAGTACATTGGATGACCTAGCTATGAGATAATCACATGGATAACTATTTAGTGCCAGTGATACAATCTCAATATAGCAAACTTGCAAGTATCCTTAGACTTGAGATCTCCAAGGTACTTTGTTTGTTGAGTATTGCGCTTTGATTCCAATCTCTGGAGCCAGATTGATGGCCGCCTATGGGATGGATATTGGATACATTGTGAGGTAAACAAAAGTAGTTGAAAGGGTCAATAAAGGATTTAGCACTCCTAATAATAGGGGCGAATATCTCACGGCCACTTGTAGGAATTACTACTCTAGAAGTCCTTGGCTAAGGAGACTGTGTATTGAAAATAGTTCCAATTGATACACATTTAGAGTAGTGGGTTCTTGGTAAAGTACTATTACATTCGGGCCAGATTTGATATACACTCTGGAGGGGGTTGGCTCTAATTTCGTACTCCAAATCGAATGAGATATTGTATGGTGAAAGGAGTTAATTGCATTGTAGTTTGTTACTGAATGGGTTATGTCAAGCTAGTTGACTTTCTGGACTCTTGGGTGGTCATGATGTGTTGCTAGATACCACTCATGATTTAGGAATATGAGTTTATTATTTGATGAATTAATAAACTAAACCTGACTAGAATTAATATGATTACTTCCAATTAATTATGGATTAGTGATTTTAAAGACGTTTGAATTAATTCATTTTTACTAGCAATTGACTGGGAAACCTAATAGGTCGCACACAATAGAGGATTATATACTCAAGATGTTATTTGACAACATACCGGGGTTAATTGCAAGAAAGAGAAGTGGTTGTGGCCAAATTATAATTATGGGCCAAATAATAATTGTGAGAACTTGATGGTTTCAATTACAATTAGAGAATTCTAATTGCTTTAGAATTCTCATATGGAGTATTTTCAATAGGATTTTCATGATATATAGAGATATGCACGATGCCTAAAGCTGTGAAGAATTCACGCCAAACAACAACTCTAAAACCCTTCCCTTCTCTCTCTCTCTCTCTCTCTCTCTCTCTCTCTCTCTCTCTCTCCCATTGTTCTTTAGCAAAAGGAAACGAGAAACCCTAAATAAACCCTAGCCACCATTTTATTTTCTGTTAGCACAGAAAATCTTAGTGCTTGAGTATGATCCTCCGTGTGGATTTCTGTTAGAAATAATCACACACTGTGATTGATGTGGTTGGACATTCAACTCTTGTGGTGTTTGATCAAGGGGATTGCTGGATTACGCCACAATCGTCAGATAGAAGAAGGAAAATTTTTGTTTTTCAGACGCTCAAAGAAAGGTAAAACCGTTACCTTTGTTCTCTTTATGTCTTATTTTCCACACGTATGCGGATCGTGGGATGGTTTCTTGTTCTTATTTTTTCCGCTGTGCCATATATGATATGCATGAGATACCTAATATAACCATCACGAATCAAAACTTCCTCAATAGGTAATAGTCTAGAAAAAGTTCCACCGATAGGATGGCTACTGATTCACACCACTAACGAGCAATCTATTGCTAAAAACCTCTAACATAGATTGGTCTATCCTAGCAAATACCTTAGACTTCTAATTATACTCTTCCATTTATTCTAGATACTTGTGAAAATCCATCCTATGGGGGGTCATGCTCATAATGACATGAGGAAATTCACTATCTCTAATGAGAGTTGTGATGTATACCAGGGGGTCGTTGGAACCCCTTTCGAACTTAATCTTTTATTGAAAATAGAGTTTTAGGCCCAAAATGTTTTCTATAACCTTATGGTTACATTAACTTTAGTAAAAAGCTAAAATTTCAATATTATTCTCTATGCCAAGGATTAAATCCTTTTATATAATAAACTATGTATTTATTTTACTATTCTCAGTTACTAACCAAGAGTTCAATATTATTCTCTTTGTTAAGGATTAACCTTTAAGAGAATATACCATGAATTCTTTTATTTAAAATTTTCTTAGATTAAAACGTTTTATCAAAAACAGTTGTATCTAGAGAGACTTTGGTCTCACAAAAACTAGCACATTTGATCACAAAAAATGAAATAAACTTGATAACAAAAGTAAAAGTTTTCATGCTCAAACTATTCATTGCATCCTAAGTGTCCAAACAATGGATTAAATATCATCAATTAAAAATTAATGATCTTGTTTAATCCTATCGTGGATTCCAGCCTTTACTACTCATTTTCATGGAAATTATTCATCCGTAGATAAATAAAACTCTTGCAGAAAATTAACTTCATACAATGGTTTCGAAACATGATTATGTCAAGGCGAAGTTGAGGTGTAAAAAACCATGCCTTTGCAAGTACCTGTGCTTCTAACCACGAGGCGTACATTGCATCTACTCAAAACTAGAAAAATAATAGGAAAACTATTAGAATACATGATCCTATACCTGTAATTGCGAGGCGTACAAGAACTATAAAAACTAATGTATGAGGGATCACATGAAATCAGAAAAGATTCATTTTTAAAAGTAAAAGAGCCCCCATTTTATAGTTTTTAACTTAGTACATGCTCCTAGATGAAAATCGTGTCTTTGATACCACTAGAAGGATCAAAATGGAAAACATCAAACAAAATGCAATGGAAAATTTTTTAGTTTTTCGAGCCACATCTAGGAGAGAGAACTTACTTTTCTTTATTAGTCGTGGATTAACCAATGGGGGTCGGGTAGCATGGGAACTTACGTTGGAAGGGGAGAAGAAGTCGCCTACGGTTCGACCGGTATTCCCACCAATCTTTTGCTCCTAGGCATCAAGCATCTTCAAGCTTCCTCCCTTTGTCTTCTAGAGTACGACTCTACCTTGATCATGGGTTAACTTAGTGATAGCTCCTTCTATAGATAATCAAAATATCTCCAAAAGAGAAAGAAGAGAAGGACGAGAACATGAGGAAGAGACGGCATAGTCAGAGATAGAGTATAAGAAAAAAAAACCCACACTATTTTTTTCTCTATTGAACCTTAATTTCAGCCACCCTGGAGGCTTGATGAAGCCCTAATGGCTGAAAACACTAAGCCTTAATGGGCTTGGTGTTGTGCTTATAAATCAGTCCAAGACTGGCATAATTCTCTTAATTAATTAAATTCCTTTTCCGGGCTTCATTTAATACCCAAAGCTAATTAATTAATTCTAATTGGACTTTTAATATATGTCAACATCTATTAGCCCAATTATTTAATTTTTTCTAGCCTAATATTCTTAATTAATTAATTATCTTTTCTGGGCATTATCAATCACCCAAGACCAATTAATTAATTCTAATTGGACTCTTAGAATAAATTCTATTCTCTTCCAAATAATTATCCATCAAGCTCAGATTTTGTTTAAACAACACGAAGGAAACTTGCGCTACTTTGGGGACCAATATTGTATTATTCATAGCTACTAAAATAACAAAATGCCATTACTATTAAATAGCTGCATTTTACCATTTTAAATGTTTTCAGTTATCACCATATAAAAATATTGACCCAAAGAATAATATTGCAAAAGCAATATCTCTGACCTATAGGTGAAATGACAGAAATACCCCTATATGAAACACCCATCAATGTGTCAGGATAAATGTACTAACACCCATCTTAAAGATATCTACCATCCTTAAATCTATAGTCCAATAATCCATTACTCACTTGATTGTTCTTGCTTCTCATTGGAAGCTACCCAACAGCACACATTCTCGAGTCACGTTCCTAGGGCCCTAGATTATTACATTATCCTAGACAATTACAATGGGCTGATTTAACTTTACAATATGAAGTATAGAAACTTTGTTGCATGAGTCTATCTTAACTAACTAGAGTAATACACCAAACGTACAAGGTTTTTTATCTTACAAAAGAAATCTTACACAACATACATCAAAGTACAAGACCATAGCTTCGGCATACCACCAACTCATACTCAAGTATGAAGGTATCCGTCCACGCTGTAGTATTAATAGTCCAGTCTTTATAATTATAGAATTTTAAGAGAGACAACTACTACAGGTCCAGTTCTACGTATTCGAATTACGTTTATGCCAATAATGTGAGTGAGCTGCTCACTGATTCTAAGCAAACCATTTCTCATTGGAACTCATGGCATAATAGTTTTACCTTGATGAAATGCCTAATTGCATTAAATGACTAGGAATTCAGATTTACTTGTACGATAAGTACCCATGGTCAATACCTTACTGTGAAAAACTACCTAACACATATACTTTTACTTGTCATACTTGGACCTTAAATATGTAATAATATAAGAAATAGACTAAATTGAATGAATAAATATTTTATTGCAATATATTTACAAAAAATCAATAGTCTTTGAGGGCATACTTTCCAACAATCTCCCCTTGCACAACAAAGACTAAGAAAGTCGATAAGTGCCTACCCCTGTGACATCTAAGTATCTACGAAACACCTTTTTATCAAAGGCTTGGTAAAGGGATCCTCCAAATTGTTGGCAAAAGAAATCTGATCGACCACAATCTCCCATTTTTGGATGAACTCCCAAATGAGGTGATACTTCGTCTTTATGTGCTTGCCCATCCTATGGTTTAGAGGTTCCTTGCATTGTGACTTCGCTTCATTGTCATCATAATAAATCGTGACAGGCTTGTCTATGTGCGGTACTACTTCAAGATCTATGAGGAACTTTCGGAGCCACACAACTTATTTAGAAGCTTTTGAAGCAACAACGTACTCAGCTTCCATGGTAGAATCAGCAATGCAGGATTGCTTAATACTTCTCTTTAAATTAGCTCCTCCAAATAAAGTAAAGACATATCCACTAATAGATTTTCTTTCATCTTTATCCATTTGGAAGTCTTAGTCTGTGTAACCGGTATGAACCAAATCATCGGCACGATACACAAGCATATAATTTCTCATTTTCTTCGAGATATTTTAGTATATATTTTACGGCTTGCCAGTGAACTTTTCTTAGGTTTAACTGATATCTCCTAACCATGTCTACTACAAAGTAGATATCTGACCTAGTACAAAGTATAGCATACATGAGACTTCTCACAACTGAAGCATAAGGGATCCTACTCATTTTCTGCGTGTCTTCCTATGTCTGAGGACACTACTTAGAAGATAAGGATAATCCTTGTCTAAAGGATATAATAACCCATTTACATTGATGGATGCTATCCATGACCATTATCTTGTCAATATAAGCTGATTGGGATAAGCCTAATATTCTCTGCTTCCTATCTCTAAGAAGCTTAACACCTAGAATATAGCTAGCATCCGCCATGTCTCTCATGCTAAATTAACGAGATAGCCAAGCCTTAACTGATGATAATGTCCCTACATCATTTATATTGAGTAGAATGTTGTCTACATAAAGTACCAAGAAAATCACTTTGCCATTATCTGATCTCCTATACACACATGATTCATCCATATTTTGAATGAAACCATAAGCTTTCACAGTGTCATCAAAACATATGTTCCGTGTTTGTGATGCATGCTTAAGTCCATAAATGGACTTCTTAAGCTTACATATCATTTGTTCTTGACAGCTAGAAATAAAATCTTCTGGCTAGGACATATAGATGTCTTTGTTAAGATAACCATTTAAGAAGGCCTTCTTGACATCTATTTGCCATATCTTGTAGTCATAATGACATACGATGGCTAAGGGAATTTAAATAGACATAAGCATAGCTATTGGTGAAAAGGTTTTCTCTTAATTGATCTATTATTTCCGAGTATAACCTTTAGCAACTAACCTTATTTTATAGGTTTCAACCTTTCTATCCGCATCTCTTTTCCTCTTGTCGACCCACTTACACCCAATGGATTTTATCCCATCAGGTCCAGTGATAAGATCCCATACCTGATTGAGGCACATGCCTAGCTACCTTTTGTCTGCATCAACATCAACAATGGCCTCCTTGTATCTAGTGGGATCTTCTTCCTAATGATCGGGACTAGATTATAGATTGCTCCGGTCCACCGATCCGAAACTCTTGTGATCCTTGTACTACGATAGGGCTCAATTTGTAAAGGAACATCTGGTAATATTTCAATATGTTCCATGGTCGGGGTGTTAGTAGTACTTGATGTTAAATCAGTTACCAACTTCTCTTCTAACTCTATTCTACTTGAACCTATAGTAGAAGTAACTTATTCAAGCTCTAAGTATTTTGCATTAGTATTAACAAGTACTTTATGCTCTTGAGGATGATAGAAATATCCACCTCTTGTACCTTTCGGGTACCCAATGAAGTAGCACAATTATGATCTTGGTTCCAACTTACTTAATTTTGTCGAGTACATAAACTGGACAATCCTATATCGTGAGATGATTCAAACTAAGCTTTTATCTAGTCCACATCTCATAGGATGTCCAACGTACTGATTTGGAAGGGACTAAATTCAAAATATACGCCTTTGTTTTTAATGCATACCCCCAAAAAGAAATAGAAAGAGACGTATGACTTATCATGCTTCTTACCATTTCCATCAAAGTTCTAATTCTTCACTTAGCTTCTCCATTCAGCTAGGGAGTACTAGGTGTTGTTAATCAAGATACTATGCCATGATGTACCAAGTAATCCTTAAACACACCGAGAAGGTACTCTTCAACACGATCCGATCTCAGAATTTTAATTAATTTTCCTTTTTGACACTCCACTTTAGCCTTCAACTACTTAAATGTATCAAAAGTGTTAGACTTGCTCCTCATTAGATAAATATAACCAAAACGAGTGTGATCATCTATGAAAGTGATGATGTACTTGTAGTCTCCCCTAGCTGGTGTGGTCATCGGACCATAAACATTTGTATGAACTAGTGCTAGTATTTCCATGGCTATATCCACCTTTTTGATAAAGGACATTTTGGTCATTTTACCTTTGAGGCAAGATTCAAACCGAGGCCATTCTTTTAATCTCAATGAACCTAAAGGCCCATCATGGATTAGCATTTGAATCCGATTGGGATTTATATGTCCTAATCTTAGATGCCACAAATACGAGTCATTTGATATGGCCTTTCTTATTTTACTTTTACGTTTTGTTTAAATATTGTTTACATGATTTCTAATAGGTTACATATAAACAAGATTTTCATACATGTTTCCTTGATAAATTAAATTACCATCTTTACTGATGGAAATAACAAAATGGAAAGAAACTGAATATCTTTGATTCATCAATTTGGAAACAAAAATCAAATTCTATTGAATTCACGAAATGTATAAAATATCTTTTAAAATTAACTTCCTATTACAATAAAAAATAAGATCAAGATCTCCCACTGCTTCAGCCTTACAATTCTTGATCCATTGCCTACTAGAAGTCCATGCTCACCCTTGCTGAGTCCTCTTATCTTTCTGAACCCCTGTAGGAGTTACAGATTGGTCAGTAGCTCCAAAATCAACTATCCAGGAAGATGTTTATCCAACCATCAAAATAGACTATAGGTATAGACTAATACTTGAAGTAAACTTAGCTAAGAAGTCCAGACAATCATTCTTCCAATGCCTCTTTCTTGCCACACTTGAGGTAATTGCCTTTGAGCTTCCCATTGGGCTTGGTCGAGCAGCTACTTTGGGTATGGCCCTTATGTTGTTCTAGACCTTCCTCTTCATAAATTTATTGGGTTTTGCCTTAATTCCAGAAGAAGAAGTAGAACGAGAGACCAAAACCTTTGACACGGGCTTCATGCTATTCTATACCACCTGGAGCTCTTTCATAGGCTCCGTGAGATACATATCCAACTTGTTCATGTTCTAGTTCAACTTGAACAGAGAATATGAATCAGGTATAGTTTCAAGAACCATGTCAAATTGACTC
Organism: Voacanga thouarsii; assembly: GCA_026120185.1. Taxonomy (NCBI): domain Eukaryota; kingdom Viridiplantae; phylum Streptophyta; class Magnoliopsida; order Gentianales; family Apocynaceae; genus Voacanga; species Voacanga thouarsii. Next base: position 19,762 of record JANUWF010000813.1, on the reverse strand, counting down.
TCGGGATCTATCATTGCGCCTAGGACCTCGGCCTCCTTGAAGTGGGCAATCATATTGAGTAGATGCTCTCGAACCGATGCCCCTTTAGCAATACTAGTGTTCATGATTGGCCTAAGAGCTTCCTGCCTTACGGACAGCTGTTGTCAGCAAACATGGTACGCAATCAAAAATCTATGTCGTACGTAATGGCCCTGTTCTCATGAATAGATTAGTCCACACTAGACATAGAATCCATCTCATCGACTTTCTTCCATGCCTTCTCGGCCTCTCGCTCTGATCAGTGGATTATTCCCCAATCTCAAGACAAGGATCAGTAAGAACATACTTTTACTCCTTGACAGTGAGTACTATGTTTAGGTTTCTCTTCCAGTCTATATAATTTGGGATTGTCAACTTATTCTCCGTGAGAATGACTAACATTAGACTGAAACCAGACATTTCTGAAATATTACGAAAAAACATTCATTTATTTTTTAAGAAAAAAATATGCACAATTTTTTGTATTATTTCTTAGATAATGGATAACTCTTAAAACCATTATCAATAATATAAAGAGTTTAGCTCTTAGAAAAACTAATAGAGCTTCATAAGAATATTAATAGCAATCAAAGTTAAGTGTATAACCATCACGAATAAAGGCTTCCTAAATAGGTAATCGTCTAGAAATATTTCCACCAATAGGTTGGCCACCGATTCATACTACCTACCGGCAATTTTTTGCTAAAATCCTCCAACATAGATTGGTCGATTCTAGAAAATACCCTAGGCTTTTAATTTTACTCTTCCATTTGCTCTAGATACTTGAGGAAATTCACACTCTCTAAGAGAGTTGTGATGGATGCCATGGGATCGTTGAAACCCCTCTCCCACTTAATCTGTTATTGAAAATATTGTTTTAGGCCCAAAAATGTTTTCTATAACCTTATGGTTACGTTACTTTGAGTAAAAAACTAAAATTCAATATTATTATCTATGTCAAGTATTAAATCCTTTTACAGAATATGCTATGAATTTATTTTACTATTCTTAGTTAATAACCAAGTAAAACTTTATTAAATAACCTTAAGTTCAACATTATTCTCTATGTTAAGGATCAAACGCTTTAATAGAATAAACCATGAACTCTTTTATTTAAAATTTTCTTAGATTAAAATGTTTTTTCAAAAACCGTTTTATCTAGTGAGACTTTGTTCCGACAATAGCTTGCGTATTTGACCATAAAAATGAAATAAGTTTGATAACAAGAGTAAACGTTTTCATTTTCAAACTATTCATTTATTCCTAAGTAACCACACAATGGATTCAATGTCATTAATTAAAAATTAAAGATCTTGTTTAATCCTAAGGTTGATTCCTTCCTTTACTTCTCATTTTTTATGCAAATTATTCATCAACAAATAAATAAAACTCTTGCAGAAAATTAACCTCAAACAAAAGCTTCAAAACATGATTACATCAAGGAAAATTTGAGGTATAGAACTTTAGCAGTGCACTAGTTTTTCTTGGACAAAATTGTGCACATCCGTCTCTGGACAGAATAGACCTGGCACCTTGTCCATTGGGCCCACCTCGTGCCGAGTCTGCACCGTTTCTCCAAACCTTCTAGTTGGGTAGTATGAGCCTGGCGCTTGGTCCGATTGGCCTATTTGGCACCGGGTCTATTCTGGAATTCGCCGATTTCTGAAAAATCCTGCTTCTCAGCCATTTTTCGCCAACTCAACTCAACTAGCATTCACGTTCTTCAGACTCCAAAATTTACACGTTAAATGAAACGCAAAAAATCATGCCATTACAAGTACCTATTCCTCTAACCACGAGGTGTATATCGTATCTACTCAAAACTAGAAAAACAATGAGAAAACTTTTAGAATACATGATCCAATGCCTCTAACCGTGAGGCGTACATGAACTGCAGAAACTAGTGTATGAGGAATCACATAAAATCACAAAAGAGTCATTTTTAAAATTAAAGAAACCACATTTTCCTGTTTTTAACCCTAGTACATGCTCATAGATGAAAAAAGTGTCTTTGATAACACTTGAAGGATCAAAATGGAAAACATCAAAGAAAATGCAGCAAAAAAATTTTCAGCTTTCCGAGCCACATCTAGGAGCGGTTACTTACTTTTCTTTATTGATCTCGAATTAACTAAGGAGGGGCCAGATTGCAGTAGAACTTGTGTTCGAAAGAGAGAAGGAGTCGCCAACAGTTTGACCGGTATTCCCTCCAATCTTCTACTCCTACTTATCAAGCGTCTTCAAGCTTCCTCCCTTTGTCTTCCAGAGTATGACTCTACCTTGCTCTTAGGTTAGTTTGGTGAAATCTCCTTCTATAGATAATCAGAATATCTCCAAGAGAGAAAGAAGTGAAGGACAAGAATAAGAGAAAGAGACGGCACAGTGAGAGAGAAAGCTCAGTAAAAAAACCATGTTATGTTTCTCTCATGCTTAATTTCGAGCAGGATTATGCTTGAAGAAGCCCTAGTGGTCGAAAACACTAAGCATTAATGGTCTTGGTATTGTGCTTATAAATCTGTCCAGGACATGCCCAATTCTCTTAATTAATTACTTACCTTTTCTGGCTTCATTAAATATCCAAGACAAGTTAATTAATTCTAATTTAACTCTTAATATATGTCAACATTTATCAGTCTAATTAATTAATTTATTCCAGACAATCTTCTTAATTAATTAATTATATTTTCTGGACATTATCAAACCCCAAAAATTGATTAATTAATTCTAATTGAGACTCTTAGAAAAAATTATATTCTCTCCCAAATAATTATCTATTAGGCCCAGATTGTATTTAAATAACACTAAGGTTATTTAAGCTACTCCGGACACTAAAAGACATATTATTCATGGTTACAAAAATGGCCAAAATGCCCTTACTATTAAATAGCAGCATTTTACCATTTTAAATATTTTCATTTATTACCATATGAAAATATTGATCCAAAGAATAATATTGCTAACGTAATGTCTCCGACCTATCGGTGAAATGATAGAAATACCCCTCTATGAAACACCCATCAATGAGATAGGATAAATGTACTAACACCCATCTCAAATACATCAACCATCCTTAGATCTTTAGCCCGATAATCCAAGACTCACTTGAATGTTCTTGCTTATCATTGAAAGTGACCCAAAAGCACACATTCTAGAGTCATGTTCTAACGGCTCTGGATTATAAGATTATCTTGGACAATCATAAGGGAGGGGGGGATTTCACTTCACAAAATGAAGTATAGAAACTCTGTTGCATGTGTTAGTCTTAACTAACTAGTGTAATACAGCCTAATGTATAAGGTTATTGATCTCACAAAAGAAATCTCACCGACCATGCATCAAAGTACAAGACACTAGCTTCACCATACCACCAACTCATACTCAAGTATAAAGGTATCCATCCACACTGTAGCAGTAATTGTTTAGTCTCTATAATAATAGTACTTTATGATAGACTACTACTATAGGTCTAATTCTACGTATTCAAAAACGCCTATGCCAGTAATGTGAGTGAACTACTTATTGATTCTAGGTAAACCATTTCTCATTAGAACTCATGGCATAATAGTCTTACCTTGATGAAATGACTAATTGCATCAAACAACTAAGATTCAGATTTACTTGTATAATAAGTACCTATGGTCTATATCTTGCTATGAAGAACGACCTAAGACATAGACCATTACTTGTTATACTTAGACATTAAATATGTAAAATTATAAGAAATAAACTAAATTGAATGAATAAATATTTTGTTGTAGTATATTTACATAGAATACATAGTCTTTGATGGCATACTTTCCAACAATCTCTCACTTGTACTACAAAGACTAAGAAAGTCAATAAATGCCTACCCCTGTGACATCTAAGTATCTACAAAACACCTTTTTTGTCAAAGGCTTGCTAAAGGGATCCTGCAGATTGTTGACAGAAGAAATCTGATCGACCACAATCTCCCATTTTTGGGTGAACTCCCGAATGTGGGGATACTTCCTCTCTATGTGCTTGCCTCTTATATGGTTTCGAGGTTCTTTACATTGTGACTCTGCTCCAGTGTTGTCCTAATAAATTTTGATAGTCCTGTGCATATGCGGTTCTACTCAAAGATCTGTGAGAAACTTCTAGAGCTACACAACTTCTTTAGATGCTTTTGAAGCAGCCACGTACTCAGCTTCTTTGGTAGAATCAGCAATGCATGATTACTTGATATTTCTCCATGAAATAGCTCCTCCAAACAAAGTAAAAACATATCCACTATGGGATTTTCTTTTATCTTTATCCATCTAAAAGTTTGAGTTTGTGTAACTAGTCGGGACTGAATCATCAGCGTGATACACAAGCATATAATTTCTTATTTTCTAGAGATATTTTAGTATTTGCTTAGCAGCTTGCCAGTGAAATTCTCCTAACTTTGACTGATAACTACTAACCATGCCTAATGTAAAGTAGATATCTAGCCTAATACAATGTATAGTATACATAAGACATCCGATAGCAAAACTATAAAGGATTTTGTTCATTTTTTGCTTGTCTTTCTATGTTTGAGGACACTACTCGGAATATAAGTACAATCCATGTCTAAAGGGTATAATAACCCCTTTACATCGATCCATGCTATACATGACCATTATCTTGTCCATATAAGTAGATTGGGATAAGCCTAACATTCTCTGCTTCCTATCTTTAACAAGATTAACACTTAGAATGTAGCTAGTGTCCCCCATGTCTTTTATGCTAAATTGATTAGATAGCCAAACCTTAACCGATGATAATGTTCTTACATCATGTACAATGAGTAAAATGTTATTTACACAAAGTACCAAGAAAAACACTTTGCCACTGTCTAATTTCCGATACACACATGGTTCATCCACATATTGTATGAAACCATAAGCTTTCACAGTTTCATGAAAACTTATGTTCCATGTTCGTGATGCTTTCTTAAGTCCATAAATGAATTGCTTAAGCTTACATACTATTTATTATAGATCTCTAGCAAAAAAAAAAAAAAAAAAACTCTCTGGCTGGGACATATAGATGTTTTCACTAAGATAACCATTTAAGAAGGTCTTCTTAAAATCTATTTGCCATATCTCGTAGTCATAATGACATACGATGGCTAAGGCAATTGAGATAGACTTAAGCATAGCTACTGATGTAAAGGTTTCCTCATAATTGATCTATTCTTTCTGAGTTTAGCCTTTAGCAACCAACCTTAATTTATAGGTTTCAACCTTTCTATCCATACCTCTCTTTCTCTTGTCTACCCACTTACACCTAATGGGTTTTATCCCATCAGGTGCAATGATAAGATTCCATACCTGATTAAGGTACATGGACTCAATCTCGATATTCATCGGTAGCTGCCATTTGTCTACATCAGAATCGACAATGACCTCCTCGTATCTAGTGGGATCTTCTTCCTGATAATCAGAGACTAGATCATAGATCTCCCTAGTCCACCTATCTGGAACTTTTGTGATCCTCCCACTATGAGGGGGCTCAGTTTGTATAGGAACATCTGGTAGTGTTTCTCTTAGTTCCTCGGTTGGAGTGTTAGAAGTACTTGAAGTTAAATCAGTGACAAACTTCTCTTCTAACTCTATTCTACCTGAACCTGTGGCAGAAGTAACTTGTTCATCCTTTCAGTATCTAGCTTTAGTATTAATAATTACTTTATGCTCTTGAGGATGATAGAAATATCCACCTGTTATTTCTTTTAGTTACCCAACAAAGTAGCACAATTCTGATCTTGGTTCTAGCTTACTCCCTCTTATCAGCACATAAGTTGGACAATCCTATATCTCGAGATGGTTTCAACTAAGCTTTCATCTAGTTCACATCTCATAGCATGTCCTAGGTACTGATTTGGAATGGACCAAGTTGAAAATATACGCCGTTGTTTCTTATGCATACCCCCAACATGAAATAGGAAGAGTCGTATGACTCATCATGCTTTAGACTATTTCCATAAAATTTGTAGTTCTTCACTTAGCTTTTCCATTCAGCTGGGGAGTCCCAGTCATAGTTAACTGAGATACTATGTCGTGATGTACCAAGTAATCCTTAAACTCACCGGGAAGATACACTTCACCAAGATCCATTCTCAGAGTTTTAATTAATTTACCCATTTGACACTCCACTTCAGCCTTAAACTTTTTGAATTTATCAAAAGACTCAGACTTGCTCCTCATTAGACAAATATAACCAAAACATGTGTGATCATCTGTGAAAGTGATGATGTACCCATAGCCTCCCCTAGCTAGTGTTTTCATCGGACTACAAACATCTATATGAATTAGAGCTAGTATTTCTATGGCTCAATCCACATTTTTTATGAAAGATTTTTTGGTCATTTTACCTATAAGGAAAGATTCACACTGAGCCCATTCTTCTAATCTCAATAAACCTAAAGGCCCATCATGTATTAGTTTTTGAATCCGATTGAGATTTATATGTCCCAATCTTAGATGCCACAAATACGAGTCATTTGATATGGCCTTTCTCGATTTATTATCAAGTTCTATTTGAATATTATTTACATGATTTCTAATAGGATCTATATAAAAGAGATTTTCATACATGATTCTAGTACAAATCAAATTACCACCTCGTACGAATGGAAATACCAGAATGAAAAGAAACTGAATAACCTTAATTCATCAATTTGGAAATTGAAATCAAATTCTATTTAACTCTAGAAACATATAAAATATCTTTAAAAATTAACTTCTTATTACAATAAAAAATAAGTTCAAGATCTCCTACTGCTTCAGCCCATATTCTTAATCCATTGCCTACTTGAAGTCCATGCAAACACATGCTGAGTCACATTGTCCTTCTAAACCCCTGCAGGAGTTACGGACATGGTCAGTAGCTCCAATATCAACTATCCAGGAAGTTGTTTATCCAACCATCAAAATAGAATCTAGGTATAGAGTAATACCTGAAGTAAACTTGGCTAAGAAGTCCAGACAACCATTCTTCCAATACCCCTTCTTGCCTTGTTTGAAGCATTTGCCTTTGGGTTTCCAATTAGGCTCGACCAGACCAGCTACTTTGGGCTAGGTCCCTGTGTTGTTCTAGACCTTCCACTTCTTGAATTTCTTAGGCTTTGCCTTAATTCCAAAAAAAGAAGCAGAACAAGAGACCAAAACCTTTAACACGGGCTTCATGGTCTTCTCTATTGCCTAGAGCTCTTTTATAAGCTCCGTGAGATTCATATCCAACTTGTTCATGTTCTAGTTCAACTTGAACTGAGAATATGAATCAGGTAGAGTTTCAAAAACCATGACAATTTGACTCTCAGGATCTATCATTGCGCTTAGGACCTTGGCCTCCTTGAAGTGGGCAATCGTCTTGAGTAGATGCTCTCGAACCAATGCCCCATTAGTAATACTAGTGTTCATGATTGGCCTAAAAGCTTCCTACCTTACGGGATAGCTGTTGTCAACTAACATGGTATGCAATCACAAATTTATTTCATACGTAATGGCCATATGCTCATGCGTAGATTAGTCCACACTAGACATAGAATCCATCGCATCGACTTTCTTCCATACCTTCTTGGCCTCTTGCTCCTGGTCAGTTGATCCATTCTCAATCTCAGGATAGGGACCAATAAGAACATACTTTTACTTCTTGGCAGTGAGTACTATGTCCAGGTTCCTTTTCCAATCCATATAATTTGGGGCTGTCAACTTATTATCCTAGAGAATGATTGACATTAGATTGAAACCAGACGTTTCTAAAATATTACAAAAAAACATTCATTTATTTTTTAAGAAAAAGATATGCACAAATTTTTACATTATTTCTTAGATAATAGATAACTCTTAAATCCATTATCAATAATATAAAGAGTTTAGCTCTTCGAAAAACTAACAGAGCTCCGTAAGAATATTAATAGCAATCAAAGTTAAGTATATAACCGTCATGAATCAAGGCTTCCTAAATAGGTAATGGTCTAGAAAAATTTCCACCAATAGGTTGGTCACGGATTTATACTACCTAGGGACAATCTAGTGCTAAAAACCTCCAATATAGGTTGGTCGATTCTAGCAAATACCCTAGGCTTTTAATTTTATTCTTCCATTTGTTCTAGATATTTGAGGAAATTCACCCTCTCTAATCAAAGTTGTGATGGATGCCATGGGATCGTTGGAACCCTTCTGCCATTTAATCTGTTATTGAAAATAGAGTTTTAGGCCCAAAAATGCTTTCTATAACCTTATGGGTACATTAACTTGAGTAAAAAACTAAAATTCAATATTATTCTCTATGTCAAGTATTAAATCCTTTGACAGAATAAACTATGAATATATTTTACTATTCTCAGTTAATAACCAAGTAAAACTTTGTTAAATAACCTTAAGTTCAACATTATTCCCTATGCCCAGGATTAAACTCTTTAAAAGAATAAACCACGAACTCTTTTATTTAAAAGTTTATTAGATTAAAATGTTTTATCAAAAACCTTTTTGTCTAGTGAGACTTTGTTCTAACAATAACTTGTGTATTTGATCAAAAAAATGAAATAAGCTTGATAACAAAAGTAAACGTTTTCATGTTCAAACTATTCATTTATTTCTAAGTAACCAAACAATGGATTAAATATCATGAATTAAAAATTAATGATCATGTTTAATCCTAAGGTAGTTCCATCATTTACTTCTCATTTTCATGCAAAGTATTCATCCATAGAGAATTAAAACTCTTGCAAAAAATTAACCTCATACAAGACTTTCAAAACATGATTACATCAAAGAAAAGCTGAGCTACAGAACATCAGCAGTGCTCTCCCTTTTCTTCGACAAAATTGCACGTATCCGTCTCTGGACAAAATGGACCTGGCATCTGGTCCATTGGGCCTACCTGGCGCTAGGTCTACATTGTTTCTCCAGAACCTCTGGATGGGTAGTGTGGGCCTTGCGCTTGGTCCGATTGGCCCACTTGGTATCAGGTCTATTTTGCAGTGCTCGCCGATTTCTGGAAAAATCATGTTTTTCAGCTATTTTTCACCCCTCAACTCATCTAGCAAACACGTTCTTCAGTATCCAAAATTTACAGTTTAAATGAAATGCAAAAAACCCTGCCTTTACAAGTACCTATGCCTATAATCGTAAGGCATGCATTGTATCTACTCAAAACTAGAAAAATTATGAGAAAACTATTAGAATACATGATCATATACCTCTAACCACGAGGTGTACATGAACTGTAGAAACTAATGTATGAGAGAACACATGAAATCCCAAAAGATTCATTTTTAAAAGTAAAGGAACCATCCTTTTCCAGTTTTTCACCCTAGTAGATGTTCGCAGATGAAAATCGTGTCTTTAATAAAACTTGAAGGATCAAAATGAAAAACATCAAAGAAAATGCAGCAAAAACTTTTTCAGCTTCGAAGCCACATCTATAAGAGAGTACTTACTTTTCTTTATTGGTCTACAATTAACCAACGAGAGGTCAGATAGCACTAGAACTTGCATTGGAAAGGGAGAAGGAGTCGCCTGTGGTTCGATCGGTATTCCCTCCAATCTTCTACTCTTACGCATCAAGCATCTTCAAGCTTCCTCCATTCGACTTCCAGAGTATGACTCTACCTTACTCCTGGGTTAGCTTGGTGAAATATCCTTCTATAGATAATCAAAATATCTCCAAGTAGGAAAGAAGAGAATGATGAGAACAAGAGAAAGAGACAACACAGTCAGAGAAAGCATAGGGAAAAAAAACCACATTATTTTTTCTCTCTTGCACTTTAATTTTAGGTAGCCTTAGGGCTTACCCTAGTGGCCGAAAACACTACGCCCTAATGGGCCTGCTTTTGTGCTTATAAATTTGTCTAGGACAGGCCTAATTCTCTTAATTAATTAATTACCTTTTCTGGGCTTCATTAAATACCCAAGATAAATTAATTAATTCTAATTGGACTATTAATTTATTTCAATATATATCACCCCAAATAATTAATTTGTTCAAGCTCAATCTTTTTAATTAATTAATTATCCTTTTTGGGCATTATCAAACATCCAATCTTAGATGCCATAAATATGAGTCATTTGATATGGCCTTTCTTCTTTTATTATCAGGTTTAGTTTGGAATATTGTTTACATGATTTCTAATAGGATGTATATAAAAGAGATTTTCATACGTGTTTCCTGTATTAATTAAATTACCATCTGATGAGACTCCGCTTCACTATAAAGGTCAAGATCAAGGAGGGGGGAGGTGTGACCATGCTAAGACAAGGGCCGATGACAAAGACGGACAAAACTCAACCAAAAAGGAGACCACCAGAGGACAGCCAGCGCCGGCTCCAAGCATCTAAACCAAAGTGTTTGATAAATGTTCTATGAGAATGTTTTTTGCTATAGTTGGGAATTTTGATTCTTGATTTTCTTTCTTTGAGATTTTGTGACTTAGTATATCACTCTATTATTGAATTCCATGTTCATTGAACTTAAATTTTCTATTGCTTCTTCGTGATCATCTTGTTCTTCACCATCCTAGTTCTAGTTGTTCTTGTTTCTTTGTTCTTGCTAATTCTTGTTTGTCTCTTACTTAGAATTTTTTCTTTGTGCATCTAGTGTTTGTTCTTGTGTTGATTGAATCCAATTTTCTTGAAATTCTTGGTTAAAAACTTGTTTGCTTGAGGTTCCCAACAAGCGTTTGTTTAAATTCCCCTAAGAACCCCCTAATTGGAAAATTCTTCTGATTTGTGTGATTCACATAGCTGGACTAAAACTTCAGCTATTGGAGATAATTTGGATTGAACAAGAAGGCTTGAGTGTTGAGAAAAATGCAAGAGGGTGAGCCTATAATTAAAAGAGCCTAAGAGAGCAAACACGAGCATGGAGTGATCAACCTGAAGAGCCAACACGCAAAGAAGAGCAGTGAGGATCTATTTTTCTTTCTAATCTCTTTCTGTTGTAGGAATAAGTAAGCAAATATCCTATCACCATGGCCCATGAACAAGAGATCTCTTGGCCTAACCCAAGTGGACCTAATGTACCTCAAAAGAACAAATTGATGCTAGGGGACTGCGTGATGATTTGCAAGTTGTGATGAGGACAATGCAAAGCGAATTTCAAAACATGACAAGGGAGTTGATAAATCATCTTGGACAATCTTCTACTGTTGCACAAAAAATAAAAAAGTATGGGATGCAAAAGAACTTAAGGGAGCATGAGTGCAGAAGGTGTCTAAGTTTACTACAACAACTAAAGGGGAAGGAAGAGTCGAAAAGCAAAAAGGGAGAATCCCAAGCTTCTATAAGCATAGTACAACAAAGGACTAGTAGAGCATTAACTTGTGAGATTTGTTGTAGTACAAGGCACATAAAGGTTGATTGTCCAAATAAATTGGCATATGAAAGATTTTATGGGGTGCACAATTGCAAAGGGGAGAGACAAATTGAGAAGCAAAAAGCTAGACTTGAGGCCAAAGTGGCCAAGAAAAATGTTGTAGATGTTGAGGACCCAAAATAGACAAGAAGTGAAGAAAAAATTGAGAAGGGTGAATAAGATGAACTATGTGGCTTTGAGAAGGAGGAGAAGATAGAAAGGGAAGCCCAAGGCCAAGAAATGCTCAATCAAAATGATGAAGTAGTGCATGAAGTAGTTAAGGAAAATGTTGATGAGCTTGATGAGGAGCTTAGTAATGATAGAAAAGAAGATGTAGACCCATTAAGTTCAACAAATAGGGTGACTAAGGAATATTATAACATTTTATTCTTTCTAGAGGATGAGTCAAACCTATTAGAAGTGTTAGAGGAGAATATGCAAGAAGAAGTTGGGCAAAATAGTATGGAATTTGTTGAAGAGCTAAAGAATTCAAAAATTGAGATAAAGAATGAACAAATACGTGCTATAGATGAAGGTTCCACAAGTGCTTCAAGTACTCATGAAGTGAAAGAAAGCTTGCATCCACAAGAGGAGAAAAAGAGGAGTTGGCTAGAGGTGGTGCAAAAGTAAATGAAAATGAGTGAAACTAGTAAGAATGAAGAATCTAGTTCAACTTCACAAAATGACATCAAATCTAGTGGAGGAGATAGAGTGAACAAACATGTTTTGGTGTCTTTTGAGATGGGGAAGTATAATGATGATGTGCTATGTGATGTGGTACCCATGCAAGCGGGTTAGTTGTTCCTAGGAAGGCCTTGGCAATATGATAGGCATGTTAAGTATGATGGGAGGAAGAATACTCATTCCATACTCAATGAGAGAAACTAAGTTTACCCTCACCCCTATAGCCCCTAGTGAGTTGAACAAAGATCCAAGAATCATGAAGGAGTAAGAAAAGAATAAGGGAGCGCAGAATGTTAACCCAAAATAAGAAATTGAGATGAGAGAAAAAGAGAGGCAAGAAAATGAGTTTGGTATGGGTGAGGAAGGTCAAGAGACAGGAGGTAAAAGAAGAGTGAATTTCTTTGAAAAATAAAGTGAGGTCATAGAGACTAAAGAAGCTAAGGAACTAGTTATTCTTCTTTTATGCAATTGTTCTTATGTTACTACTAATGTTTTTCATTATCTTGGCCTAATGAAATTGCAGCTGTCCCTCAAGAATTTGAAGTCGTTTTTCCAAAGGAGGTGGTCAACCAAACACTAACCAAATTCTTACGGACCATAATCAAGAAGAACTTGACCAATTGGGAGGAATGCTGGCCACATTTTGAGTTTGATTGCAAAATGGCTTTTCACTCTACCACTTCTCATTCTCTTTTTGAAATTGTGTATGGTTTCATTCCCCTAACTCCTTTTGAATTGATTCCCTTACCTAGAGGAGAACGAATGGACCATAACGGAGCTGAGAAGGCAGCAATGGTGAAAGCATTCCATGTAGAAAACGACAATGATTCAGAGACGAATCCTTTCCATGGAGGGGGATATGATGAGACTCCACTTCATCATGAAGGTCAAGATTAAGGAGGGGAGGTGTGACCATGCAAAGACAAGGGTCGGTGACAAAGACGGGCGAAACTCGACTAAAAAAGAGGCCAATAGAGGACGGCCGGTGCTGGCTCCAAGCATCTAAACCGACGTCGGCTCCAATCATCCAAACCGACGCTAGCTCCAATCTACCCCAGCAACTGCCTCAAATCACTACAAGACCAGCCCAAATATAGTACATAGTCGGCACCGTCCGTGATGTACTAGCCGGCGCTAGCTGTGATGTCCAAACCGGCACCGGCTCTACCCTGGGCAGCCGACAACAACCCCGTGTTTTTAATGTTTTATCCGATTTTTTTCAATTTTAATTGCTTGTAAAGACTTATTATGACCCTAATCTGTAATAGAACCTCAGGGATTACTTAGCTAGGGGTAGGGTAGTATAAATAGAACTTTTAGTGATTTGAAAACACAATACACTTCACTTTAATTCAAATTGGAGAAGAGAATCTTGAGAGGCCCTAGCCTCTTTGTTCATCTTGTTCAAGACCAAGCTAAAGGGTTAGTCCTCCTTTTGTAAGAGTCTATAAATCTTTTAGATAATCCAATGTTGTTTTCTTTGAATGGGTCTTAGTTACTTTGTTCTTCTAAGGTTTGTTTGAAATTCAATATTTTGGTTCCTATTTTCTCTATTCTATTTGTTCTTGTTTGCCTTTGTTGCTTCAAGGATATTAGGGTAAGATTATAGTAGAACTTTCTACTCATCTTGAGTGTCTTTGAGGCTTTGTTCTTCAAGGGTTTGAAAGAGTGTAGGTAGTTATTTGGTTTTTTTCTCCTTTTAGGTCACAAGAATCTCTTTTTTTTTGTTCCTTTGAGTGGAGCTGAAACATAGCCAACAAAATCACCCACAACTCCAACAAAAGCCACCAAGAATTTGTGTCCCCATCTCTACTAATGGAAACACCAAAATGGAAAGAAACTAAATATCCCTAATTCATCAATTTGGAAATTGAAATCAAATTCTATTTAAAACAAGAAACATATAAAATATCTTTTAAGACTAATTTCTTATTACAATAAAAAAATAAGCTCAAGATCTCCCACTGCTTCAGCCCGTATTCTTGATCCATTACCTATTTGAAGTCCATGCTTACCCTTACTGAGTCTCTTTGTCATTCTGAACTCTTATAGGAGTTACAGTGATGGTCAGTGGCTTCAGAATCCATGGTCCAAGAAGATGTTTATCCAACCATCAAAATAGATTCTAGGTATAGAGTAATGCTCGAAGTAGACTTGGCTAAGAAGTCCGGACAATCTTTCTTCCATTGCCCCTTCTTGCCATACTTGAAGCATTTACTTTTGGGCTTCCCAATGGGCTTGGCATGACCAGCTACTTTGGGCTGAGCCACTGCATGGTTCTGGACATTTCTTTTCATCAATTTCTTAGGCTTTGCCTTAATTCTAGAAGAAGAAGAAGCAGAACGAGAGTCCAAAACCTTTGATACGAGCTTCATGATCTTCTCTACCACCTAGAGCTCTTTCATAAGCTCTATGACATTCATATCCAACTTAGTTCAACTTAAACTAAGAATATGAATTAGGCAGGGTTTCAAGAACCATGTCGATTTAGCTCTCAAGATCTATTGTTGTGCCTGGGATCTCGACCTCCTCAAAGTAGGCAATCATCTTGAGCATATGCTTTCGAACCGATGCCTCTTCAGTGATGCTAGTATTTATGATTGCCCTAAGAGCTTATTGACTTATAGGCCGGCTCTTTGTCAGCAAATATGCTACACAATGACAAATCTTTGTCATACGCTGTGGCCATGTGTCCATGCGTAGATTGGAGCACACTCGACATGGAAGCTAACATATTGCACTTAGCCATCTCATCGACTTTCTTCTATGCCTTCTTGGCCTCTCACTCCTGATCAGTCGATATCCATCGACTCCCTATCTTCCCCAATCTTAAGATAGGGATCTATAAGAACATACTTATACTCCTTAATAGTGACTACTATGTTCAAGTTCCTCTTCTAGTCTACATAATTTGGGCCCATCAACTTATTCTCCTTGAGAATGATTGACAATGGACTGAAAATAGACATTTTTGAAATATTACAAAAAAACATTCATTTATTTTTTAAGAAAAAAACATGCACAACTCGTAATATTATTTCTTTGATAATAGATATCTCTTGAAACTATTATCAATAATATAAATAGTTTAGCTCTTAGAAAAACTAACAGAGCTTTGTAAGAAAATTAATAGCATTCTAAGTTAAAGTGTATAACCATCACGAATCAAAACTTCCTAAATAGGTAATTGTCTAGAAAAATTTCCACCAACAAGATGGCCACTGATTCACACCACCTACAAGCAATCTAGTGCTAAAAACCTTCAACGTAGGTCGGTCAATCATAGTAAATACCTTAGGCTTTTAATTTTACTCTTCCATTACTTCTAGATACTTGTGGAAATCTATTCTATAAGGGATCATGCTTAGAATGACATGGGGAAATCACTATCTCTAATGAGATTTGTGATGGAAGCCATGGGGTCATTAGAACTCCTCTTCCACTTAATATTTTATTGAAAATATAATTTTAGGCACAAAAATGTTTTCTATAACCTTATGGCTACATTAACTTTAGTAAAAACTAAAATTCAATATTATACTCTATGTCAAGGATTAAATCCTTTGGGAGAATAAGCTATGAATTATTTTACTATTCTCAGTTAATAACCAAGTAAAACTTTAGTAAATAACCTTAAGTTCAACATTATTTTATATGTTAAGCATTAAACCCTAGAACTCTTTTATTTTAAAGTTTCTTAGATTAAAACTTTCTATCAAAAACCAATATATCTAGTGTGTTATTGGTCTCACTAGAACTTCTGCATTTGATCACAAAAATGAAATAAGCATGATAACAAAAGTAAACTTTTTCATGCTCAAACTAATTATTTATTCCTAAGTGACCAAACAATGGTTTAAATATCATAATTAAAATTTAATGATATTGTTTAATCCTAAGGTGGTTCAATTCTCTACTATTCATTTTCATGCAAATTATTCATTTATAGATAAATAAAACTATTGTAGAATATTAAGCTCATACAATGGTTTCAAAACATGATTATAATAAGGAAAAATTGAGGTATAAAACATCAGTAGTGATCTCCCTTTTCTTGGACAAAATTGTGCACATCCACATCTAGATAGAATGGAACTAGTGCATGGTCCATTAGGCCTACTTGGCATTGGGTCTACACTATTTCTCTAGAACCTTCGACTGGGTATTGTGGACTTGGCACTTGGTCTGAATGGGCCACCTACCACCGGGCCAATTCTGGAGTTTGCCGATTTATAGAAAATCCTACTTTTCAGCAAATTTTCACCTCTCAAACACTTCTAGCAATGACATTCTTCAGTCCCTAAAATTTATAGGTTAAAATAAATGCAAAAACAGCAATAAAACCATGCCTTTACAAGTACCTATGTCTCAAACCATGAGGTGTACATTTCATCTTCTCAAAACTAGAAAAACAATTAGAAAACCATTAGAATACATGATCCTATACCTCTAACCGCGAGGGATACATGAACTCTAGAAACTAATGTATGAAGGATCACATTAAATCAAAAAATTTTCATTTTTAAAAGTAAAGGAACCACATTTTTCAGTTTTTAACATTAGTACATGCTTCTATATAAAAATCGTGTTTTGATACCACTTGAAGGATCAAAACGGAAAACATCAAAGAAAACGTAGCGGAATATTTTTAAATTTTTTGAGCCACATCTAGGAGTGAGTACATACTTTTCTTTATTGCTCGTGGATTAACCAACAATGGGTCGGGCTATACTGGAACTTAAGTTGGAAGGGAAGAATGAGGCACCTATGATTCGACTGGTATTCTTGCCAATCTTCTACTCCTATGCATCAAGCATCTTCAAGATTCCTCTCTTTATCTTCCGGAGTATAACTCTACCTTGCACTTGGGTTAGCTTGGTGAAAGCTCCTTCTATAGATAATCAAAATATCTCCAAGGGAGAAAGAAGAGAAGGACGAGATTAAGAGGAAGAGACGGCATAATCAGAGAGAGATCTCAAGAAAAAAAAAAGCCGCGTTATTTTTTTTCTCTCTTGCACCTTAATTTCGACCAGCCTTAAGGCTTGATGAAGCCATAATGGCTGAAAACTCTAAGCCCTAATGGGCTTGGTGTTGTGCTCACAAATTAGTCCAAGACTAGCCCAATCCTCTTAATTAATTAACTATCTTTTCTGGACTTCATTAAATACCCAAGGCTAATTAATTAATTCTAATTAGACTGTTAATATATGTCAACATATATCAACCTCATTAATTAATTTATTCCATCACAATCTTCTTAATTAATTAATTATCTTTTTTAGGCATTATCAAAACCCAAGACTAATTAATTAATTCTAATTGGACTCTTAGAATAAATTATATTGTCTTCCAAATAATTTTCCATCAAGCCTATATTATGTTTAAATAACACCAAGGTAACTTGAGCTACTCTTGGGACAAAGAGACATATTATTTATTACTACAAAAATGATCAAAATGCCCTTGCTATTAAAACTCTACATTTTACCATTTTCAAAATTTTCATTTATCACTATATGAAAATATTGACCCAAAGAATAATATTACTAAAGAAATATCTCTGACCTATAGCAAAATGACAGAAATACCCCTCTATGTAACACCCATCAATGAGGCAGGATAAATGTACTAACACCCATCTTAATGACATCTACCATCCTATAGATCTCTAGTCTAATAATCCATCACTCACTTGAATGTACTTACTTATCAAATGAAGCTATCCAAAAGCACACATTCTAGAGTCACATTCCTAGGGCATTGGTTTATTAGATTATCTTGGAGAATCACAAAGGGGTGATTTTACGTCACGAATTGAAGCATAGAAACTCTATTATATGAGTCCGTCTTAACTAACTATAGTAATACACCTAACGTATAAGGTTATTGATCTCACAAAAGAAATCTCACGCAATATACATCGAAGTACATGACCCTAGCTTTGCTAGACCACCAACTCATTCTCATGTATGAAAGTATTCATCCACATTGTAGCAATAATAGTATGCTCTCTATAATTATACTACTTTAAGAGAAACCACTACTATAGGTCCAATTCTATATATTCGAAATACTCTTATGCCAATGATGTGAGTGAACTACTCACTGATTCATGGTAAACTATTCCTCATTCAAACTCATGACATAATAGTCTTACCTTGATGAAATGCTCAATTCCATCAAATGACTAAGAACTTAGTTTTACTTGTATGATAAGTACCCATTATCTATACCTTACTGTGAAGAATGATCCAACCCATAGACCATTATTTGTCATACTTAGACCTTAAATATGCAATAATATAAGAAATAAATGAAATTGAATGAATAAATATTTTACTGCAATATATTTACATAGAATACATATTCTTTGAGGGCATACATTCCAATAAAAATAATTGTACCACTAGAAGATGGTTGAGGGTACTTCTATGGCCACTCATGGGCTGAAGATGCCGGGCTTAATTAAGAAGCTCGAGTCTCTTGATTTTGTGATGGACAATGAATTAAGTATCGACTTAATTCTGCAATCTTTACCGAATAGTTTTTCACAATTTTGTGATTAACTACCAAATTAACAAGATTTAGTCCACCATACCCATGTTGATCAATCTACTCAAAACTATGGAGTCCTTTATCAAGAAGGAATCTAAAGCAGTTATGTTGGTAGAATCTTCCTCTTCTAGGAAGAAAGTTCCTAAGAAGAAGAAGAAGGTTTCTACTAAGTCCAAAGGTGGTGTGAAAAAAAAGGAAGCAGCAACTACAGGCCCATGACATCATTATGGAAAGATAGGTCATTGGAGAAGTCCACTTGGAGACCGTCAAAGAAAAGAAGCAGAATGAGAAGCTTGCAGGCACTTCTATTCCTAGTTCTAGTATGTTTATGATTGATATTAATACTGTCTTTACAAATGAGATATGGGTATTAGATTCTATATATAGATGTCATTTTTGCAATAACTTGTAGGGACAAAAGGACAGTAGAAGGTTTATGAACGGCGACGTGGAACTACGTACTACAAATGGAGTAATAGTTGCTGCACTTGCTATGGGGACTTACAAATAATCTAAACTAATTAATATTCAGTGAATAATTTACCTAAAGTCTTTTTATAATAAGATTAAAGAACCTCGTGCTTTTATGAGAAAATATGGTTTCTCTAAATGGAAAAATTATTGGAGATTGTAGGAAATGGTGTTTTCTATAAGGAATTTGGTTCATTTAAGTTATGAATATTTCCTAGAAATAAATGTATACCTGAAAGGCTTTCTTTTTATTTATTTATGAGTCATAATAATGTTTTATTATGGGAAAGTATGAATATTCCTTTTTACGGACAAGATTTTTGGAAAAATGTAACTTATAGATTGTGTGAATTATAATTGGGATTCCTTAAATTTATTTCTTCTTTTAGAATTAGAATTCATTACTTTCTGGATAAGTCTTCTTTTGAAATCTAGTATTCTTCAAATGAAAAAAAAAATACCATTCGAAACTAATTTTATCGTACGAGAAGGACTTTTTTCCCCCTTTTTCGCTATAGTTTTGGGAATAAATCTCTTGGTATGAGATTATCTTTTGGAAAATGGTATTTGGCCCCATAAAAATTTTTTATTGGTATTTCTTCGGGAATGGATATTTATTTAGCCTTGTGAGCCAGTGGAATTATATTTGTCTTGTGAACCAATAGACACTCTGAGTACTTAGTAGACCTTT
>JANUWF010000811.1:0-22588 GCA_026120185.1 Voacanga thouarsii | reverse complement strand
TGGTTGGGCCTCTCTCTCTCTCTCTCTCTCTCTCTCTGTTTTCAGCCAATCCCAGAAATTTTTTTTTTCTCTTTGTCCAAAAAATGTACACACGCACACTCACATGATTGTGTTTGTCAAAAATAACACCAACTATCATTTTACATAAAAATTTATTAGGTAGTTGTGCAAAAGTTTGTAATAACTATTTATTACCATCCCTGTAATAATTTTTTAGTTTGTGTGTGAATAGTATATGGAAAATATTAGGCTGTAGGATTTAAAATATTCTAATAATATTTAGTAAAATACAATTTTTAGAAAATAAACCAACATATGAAAGAATAGAGGCAGTAGAAGCCTCCTTGGTAATTTGTGTTTGCGTACAATTCAAACTGGCTTAAGTTGAATGATGTCTCATTACAAGAACAAGTGTTTCGTAGCCATCCTTTTTGTTTTGTTTTTTTTTTTTTGTTTTGTTTTGTTTTTTGTTTTTTGCATTTTTATGTATGCACATGGGATGCGTTCTACAATAGTGGCATTTGGCTTTTAATTCTCTGAGTGACAATATACCAGGTTCTTTCTTGCTTTCCGTTCTCTCCTTTAGGCAACCCCTCTACTTTTAAATTGAACACTTTCTTAAGTGTTGTCGAGCATTTTTGTTGTTGTTGCTAACTACAATAGGATGGTTAATAGCCGGAACTGTAAATGTCTCCGACAAAAAATTTGGATCAAAGTCGGTACACAAATAGTCGTTAGTTAGTTGTTGTCATAAATATTTTCACTAAAATATTGAAATCATAATCCATAATCATTTTTCCTTATCCTTCGGATTACTTGGTTGAGAAATTTTCCTCAACAAATTGAAGAAAACAATATTTAGCATAGATAGTTATCCGTGAAGAATACGTTTTTTTTTTCAAATTTTTATTAATAACAGAACCCACAGTCATTATCAAAGGTGTGCACATTGTTCGATTGATTAATCATAAGGGTATAATTATTAACTCCAATAATTGTAATTAGTTTAAGAGTACAATTACGTTCTTTTAGTGGAGTGGAACGTAATTAATAAATTATTTTTTGTTGACAAAATAATTTATTGAAAAATTTTCTAACGGTATCCGGTCAAATCCCTTCAGTGACTCCTATTTGTGGAATAATAATAAATTATAAATATTTATAATTTATTAATGAAAATTACAGGAAATCAAAAATAATATTTGAGTAAGAATATGATAAGTGAAAATAGTTGTACCCGACTATACTTTTCTTATTCTATCAGGATTCATATTTGAAGGTAGAGTCAACTATATATATTGGTTTATAACTCTATTTTTCAGATACGTGAGAAACAGCGTTCTCTCAGTTTGTCGAGTCCACCATCTAAAAAGAGAGAAAAAAACACGATTAGCGATTTTCTAGTCCTGAGAGATTATATTGAAAATGGTTTGGGGGTCTGAATCACTACCAGAAGGCTAAAGGCTTCAAGAATCGCATTGTTGATGATGATATCTACAAATGTATGATTTGTTTTTCACGTACTCAATGGATTTAATCTAATTAACACATAAATATATCGATCATATAATTAACAATTGATATCAAAGCCTAGTTTGATATATGTTTATTGTTAAGATTAAAACTTTTATACATATATTTAGTTGAGCGGTGTAAGAATAATGCATTTATGTTCATAGTGAATAATTTGATTAATTCTGTTCAAAATAATTTTATGGCCATAGTTTTTTATTAGGTAAATATGTATAAGTATTATCGAGTCTTGTAACAAAATGGATGGATTACGTCTCCATGTTTTCCTTTTGAGTTATTATTATTTTTATTGTTGTATATAAAAAGAAATGTAATCTTCGGCATTGGAGTTGTTTGTCTGGGCATTGGAGGCTGAAGAATGCAAGGAGATGGCCATGATGGGATTTGATCCCTGGTATCATATGTGTGAAGGCCCCAAATGCTAACCATTGGACCACTAAATCTTGTGATGGTGACTTGCTTCAACAAATTAATATTGCAGAAGATTGAAGAGTTGGCTATTTTGTTAGCCAATTAATTTTTCAATTGTATTTTTGCAATATTATTTCATTTGCCTAGGTTGGCCATAAAATTATTGTTATTTTTATTTTATAGTTTTTACTATTTAATTTTGATTAATTATATATTATTTATGTTAACATGTCATATAGTTTGCATTAACACCGATCTAGATACTATTTAAATATACATAAATAAATTAATATTATTTATTAAATTTAAAAAAATTAATTGTAAAATGGTTAATTTTAATTAACCTTAGGCCTCCCCTATTAGCCCATTAGTAAAATTAACGTTTGGTTCGTGCAATTTTAAATGGTCTCCCTATAGGAAGGCTATATTTTATTGATTACTAGATTGGGCATCAAAGTTTTATTTATTTATTTATTTTAAGTTTAATTCATTCATAATTATCCTATAGGTGATGTGATTGGATTGGAAACAATATTATAAAAAACATTTTTGAATATTGGGGTTACAGTTAAATCAAAGACATTATAAGCACTTCCTATAGAATATCCAAATAATATCTATAATGGCCAAAATATTAACAACACTAAAACTAATATTGCATTTAGATGCAAGATATATTAATGTTAGTTACAAGTTATATTGTTATCTCCTATAGAGGTGCATATTACTTTGGGGTTTTAGGTTGTGGATCCTAGCCTAATTGTAAGTTACATTATTATCTCCTGAAAAGGTGCATGTAACTATAGAGTTTTAAGTTATCGTATTTTGATAGTAATTTTTATACTACTTAAAATATTATCATATTGATTATGCATCATCATATGATGAATGGCTCATATGTTTTATTTTTTTTAATTTCATAAAATAACTTCTGACACCTCATCCTTAATTTTAACAAAGAACCAATTGGTTGGAGAAGATTTTATTAATTGGAAACGAAACCTCATAATCGTACTCATTGTTGAGAAGCTCAAATATGTGCTACCTAAACCATGTCCTACTAAGCCTACTGAATAGTCCATGCATGAACAAAAGGAGGCTTATGATAAGTGGTTGAGTTATGATGACATGGCTTGCTGCTATATTTTGGGGTCTATCTCAAATGTGTTGCAGTAGAAATATGAGAATATGACAACCACTACAGAAATCATGAGAAGCATCCAGCAAATGTTTAAGCATCAAGGATGTCAAGCCGGCCAAACAACAATGAGGCATATAATGAATATGCTCATGAATCCTGAAATGCCTGTGAGGGATCATATGTTAGAATTGATCGCTCAATTTAATGTGGCAGAGGTCTTAGGGGCTGGAATTAAGCTTGAAACTTAGGTTGATATGATTTTAGAAATCTCCTAGAGATGTTCTCGCAGTTCACAATTAATTATAACGTAAACAAGATAGAGATGTGTCTTACAAAGCAGATGAAGGAGCTTGAGAGTGCTGAGGCTATCCTAAAAATGGAAAGTGGCAACACTCTTGTTCTAACTCATGTTGGATCTTTCTCTTCCAAGCCTAAGGGCAAAAGAGGAAATAAGAAGAAGCAAAATAAGAAAAAAGGGCCTAAGCATTAGGTTAAGAAAGCAAAAGTGGATGAAAAGCCTAAAGGCAAATGTTTCCACTGCAAGCAAAAAGGACATTAGAAGACACAGTGCCCAGATTACTAAGCTAAACACAAGCATGGTACTGGTGAGTTATCCAACATTGAAACTTGTTTAGTGGTTGATTCTACAAATATTTGGATAGTAGATTTTGGAGCCACTAATCAAGTTTGCAATTCATTGCAAAGGTTCCAAGTAACCAAACATCTTAATGAAGGAGAACATACTTTAAGGGTTGGCACATGATCAATGATATCTATAAGAGCTGTTGGAGATGTTTATCTTTATTTTGATAATAAACATTTGGTTTTGAAAGATTGCTATTATGCTCCTGACATTTATTGTAATTTGATTTCGGTTTCTTTGTTATTCAAACAAAAATATTCTGTTAAATTTTATAAATTATTAGTAGAGATATTTTTGAATAACTTCTTGATATATCATGGATATTTAAATAATGATATGTATGTTTTGAAACCTACCAACAATTCATTATATCATACTAAAACTAACAAACGCATTAAGTTATCTCCCACTAATGAGACTCTCTTATGACATCTCAGACTTGGTCATATTAATCTAAATAGAATTCAAAGACTTGTAAAAGAAGGTCCTTTAAGTGACTTCAAGGTGGAACCTTTTCAAGTTTGCGAATCTTGTTTGGAAGGTAAAATGACAATAAGATCATTTCCTTCCAAAGGAAATAGAGCCATAGAAGTCTTATAATTAGTGTCCTTTGACGTATGTGGATCAATTAGTGTCCAAGTTAGAGTTGTGTATGAGTATTTCATTACTTTTATGGATGATTACTCAAGATATGGATATGTTTACCTAATAACTCATAAGTCTAACGCCTTAGAAAAATTCAAAGAATGTAAGGCTGAGAAGTAGTTAGGAAAGAACATTAAAACATTTCGATCAGATCAAGGTGGAGAATATCTATCCCATGATTTTAGATCTTATTTGCCAGAAAATGGGATTTTATCCAACTAAGTGCACCTAACACTCCTCAACAAAATGGTGTGGCAGAAAGGAGAAATAGGATCATGTTAGACATAGTCAGAACAATGCTAGGATTCTCTACACTCAGTACATCCTTTTAGGGGATATACTATACAAACTGCAACATATATATTGAATATGGTTCTATGTAAGTCTATCCCTAAGACTCCATTGGCATTGTGGAATGGGTGCAAGCCTAATTTGCCCATATCCGTATTTGAAGTTGTCTTGCATATGTACTAAAGGGAAAGATGGATAAAATGGAATCATGATCAAATTTATGTCTGTTTGTTAGGTATCCAAAAGGAATAAGGAGATACTACTTTTATAGTCCTCAAGATAAGAAAATATTTGTAAGTACAAATGCAATTTTCTTAAAGGACAAGTACATAGAAGAACGTAGATCCAATATTAGGGTTATTTTGGAAGAAAGCAAGGGAGATAATCCCAAGCAAATGGTTACAGAAAATTATACTCAAGATTCATGTGGTGGATTCGTATCTATGCCCCTTAACATGCCAGATTCCAGTGGGAGAGAAATATATGTTACGCCTTCTATACCCATTGGCTCTTCGACACATAGAGTGGAAGAACCTCCTACCCCTATTCAAATTCCAGTCATTGAGAATCAGTAGATCTAGTTCCAGTCAACAAGAAAGAGGAAAGTCCAATCATCCAAGAACCTCCACAGCTTAAACATAATAGGAGAGTCATTTGATGTCCCTCTAGATACTTAC
The DNA here is from genome assembly GCA_026120185.1 of Voacanga thouarsii. NCBI lineage: Eukaryota > Viridiplantae > Streptophyta > Magnoliopsida > Gentianales > Apocynaceae > Voacanga > Voacanga thouarsii. The sequence goes on along the minus strand of JANUWF010000811.1, from coordinate 17,247 downwards.
TCTACAAAGAGACTTTTCAAGCAATCTCTTTTGAGGAAGAAGAGAATCCTACTACGTATAAAGAAGTTGTAGAATATATAGACGAAGACCATTGGAATAGTGCAATGGATTCAGAAATGAAATCCATGTACACTAACTCTGTTTGAGAACTTGTGGACTTACCTAACAGGGTAAAACCTATTAGGTGCAAATGGGTCTACAAAAGAAAGAGAGGAGTAGACGGGAAAGTAGAAACTTTCAAAGCTAGATTAGTTGCTAAGGGTTATACCCAACAAGAAGGTATTGACTATGAGAAAACTTTCTCACCTATGGCCTTGCGAAACTCTATAAGAATCCTCTTATCCATTGCAGCTCACTTCGACTATGTAGTATGGCAAATGGACGTCAAGATAATATTCCTTAATGGAAATCTTGACGAATGTATCTACATGGTACAACCAAATAATTTTATCCAGGAAGGTTAAGAAAATAAAGTCTGCAAGCTGAATAGGTCCATTTATGGGCTTAAACAAGTGTCTAGATTTTAGAATATTAGGTTTGATCAAGCCATTAAATCTTATGATTTTAGTCAACATCCTGATAAATTTTGTGTCTATAAGAGAATTATAGATGGTAAGGTGATTTTTCTCATACTGTATGTTGATGACATCCTTCTCATTGGAAATAATATTAGGACATTAACATTAGTGAAAAATTGGTTGGGTAAACAGTTTGATATGAAGGACTTGGATGAAGTAAAATATGTTCTAGGCATTTAAATCCTTCGGGATAGAAAGAATAGACAGATAGCTGTATCTCAAGCTTCATAAATTAACAAAATACTGGCGAAATTTTCAATGAAAAATTTCAAGATAGGTTAATTGCCTTTCAGACATGGAATCCAGTTATCTCAGAAGCATAGTCCTAAAACTCCTAATGAAGTTAAGTGCATGAAACGAGTTCCTTATGCATCAACTGTAGGAAGTCTCATGTATGCTATGCTTTGTACTTGTCCAGACATTTGTCATGCTATTGGGATAGTCGGTAGATATCAGTCAAACCCAGGACCGGAACACTGGACAGTAGTGAAGCATATATTCAAGTTTCTTCACAGAACTCGAGGATATATGCTAGTTTACTCAACTCCAGAATTAGTACCTATAGGTTACACTGATTCTGATTTTTAACCTGATAGAGATATTCGCAAGTCCACTTCAGACTCAGTTTTCACCTTGGTAGTAGTAAAGTCGTGTGGAAAAGTATCAAACAATCTTGTATTGCAGACTCTATAATGGAAGCTGAATATGTGGCAGCTTGTGAGGCAGCTAAAGAAGTAGTATGGTTAAAGAAGTTCTGGATAGAACTTGAGGTGGTTCCATCTACATCTTAAGCCATTAATTTGTACTATGATAACAGTGGTGCAGTGGCAAATGTGAAAGAACCACGCAGCCATCAGCGTGATAAATACATTGAACGTAAATAGCACCTACTTAGGGAGATTGTTCAATGTGGAGATTTAGAAGTATGCAAGATTTCTTCTGTTGAAAATCTTGCTGATCCTTTTACTAATCGTTTACCTGTATCTGTTTTTGGAAGTCATATAGAAAGTATGGGTATTTTTGACATGTCCCATTTACTCTAGGACAAGTGGGAGAATTTTGTTAGATATGCCCATCAAGTAAATATAATATAATATTTGTATTTTGAAATTAAATAAAGCATATTTTTATATATTTATATGTATGAGCCTGTTTTGTCCATGAATTATTTAGATATTATAAACAAGTGTTTATTTGTTAAACTAAAAAATGCTTAATTTATAATTTAATTCGAAATAAATTATCGGTGATCTAAAATAAATTTGGACAATTTATTTTGGTGAGATTTATTGAAGTTTGTCTTTGACTTTGGTAATAAAATTAAGGATATATTTTGATATAATAGATGGACCATCAATGCTTATTTGTGGAATAGACCATACAAATAATTAAAAGATTATCGTATATAATACCTTAATTCAGAGCAAACAATTATTTAAATTTACTAACTTGAAGATCCTTGAGTTACCAAAGAGTGGGATTAAGTCTATAATGAATATCTCGGTATCTTGGGAATTAAAGTGAAATAATTATTATGTAATATGGAATCCGTCACCTTTAATGGGCAATATTATTTCCTCGTGAGTTCTTCTAAGGGACAGTTAAAACTGAGCTCAGTAATTCATTGGTGTCTATTGAATTCAATTTGTAAGTATGATGCAGTTATATGGAACTATCAAATTGAAGATGATAATTGAGGATTTGAATGAGGGGCACTGTGATCATACTACCTCAGTTTAAGTATTATATTGATCTACATGGGTAATTTGTTGGATTGATCAATCATAAGGATATAATTATTGATTCCTGTAAATGGAATTAGTCTAAGAGCGCAATTACCTTCTTTTATTGGAGTGAAATGTAATTAAGAAATTATTTTTTATTAATAAAATAATTTATTAGAATTTAGTTTAACTGTATCTAGTCAGATCCCTTCAGTGGCTCCTATTTTTGGAACAATAATAAATTATAAGTATTTATAATTTATTAATGAAAATTGCAGGAAACCAAAAATCGTATTGGAGGTGGAATAGGATAAGCGGAAATAGTTGTATCATACTATACTTCTCTTATTTAATCAAGCATGGTATTTTGAGTAGAGTCAACTATACATATTGATTTGTGACTCTATTTTTCGGATACGTGAGAAACAATGTTATCTTAGTTTGTGTGAATTCACCCTATAAAACGAGAGAAAAATACGATTAGCGATTTTCTAGTCCCGGGAGATTACATTTAAGAAGGGTTGAGGGTTTGAAGCACTACTAGAAGGCCAAAAGTTTCAAGAATCGCATTGTTGAAGACGATATCAACGAAGGTGTAATTTATTTTTCACGTACTTATAGGATTTAATCTGGTTAACACATAAATATATCGATCTTATAACCATCACACAGGACTCATACATTTGTTTAAAAATGCATTTGTCTAAAGGTGCCCAGATGGTTCCATCTCGACCAACTCAAGGACCACAATATGCTAAAAAAGACATTTGTTTTTGCTGTAGAAATTAATCTGTGGAGAATACATTTGTTTGCAATGACAGTTGTTTAAAACTAATGTCTATCGTAGACAATTATTCAAGAAGAGTACATCTATTTACAATAGTAAAAAAAAAATGGCAAAAAGCATTTCTCTATGGTTTTAGAATTATGGAAAAAATGTAATAAAAAGTCTCTAAACAAATATTACGAATATTTTGCAATGACTTCGAAATTGTAATAAATCTGTGGATAATATTTTTTCTAACGGTTTAGAACCGTAGCTGACTTCTAGCAATGTGCAATACCGACATTATCAAACCATGATAAATACATGACAAATACATTTTTGCCACAGTTCGAGCTCTATTGAATTCGAAATACATGATAAATAATTTTTTTTTTTACCAGATGTGGCCAGATTGTGAAGCGGAACCATTGCCAAAAAGGGAAACGCCTTTGATTTCATCGACAATTTTAATGCTGAATATTTTGTTCCAGTTCACTCCACTTGGAAGAAAAAAATAAAAGAAAGAAAGATTTTAATGTTCCAAATCATAGCATCATAAATATACAAACAATTAGGGGATATAAGATTTAAAATAGCCCTAATAAATAAAAGGTTTGAAATTATAAAAGTAAATTATTTGACAGAAATATAAAAATAAATTATATTATTTTTCTTTCTTTTCCCTCTCTTCTCTTCTTCAAACCTTATAGTTAATCTTTCTTTTCTTTTTCCTTTATATCCAATTAAACAACATAAATAATTTTTAGTCTCTTTTCCTTTACATCCATCTTTTTTCTGTCCTACTCCACTGCTCCCTTCTCCTTTCGTTTCTCTCAATCCCAAAAAGACCCTGCGTATTTCAATTTGTTTAAATAAATATAAATCCCGGGACACACAATAATTTTTTTAAAAAAAGAAAGAAACTTGAGGCATGATACATATCATAAGTGTCATTTTCAAGGAAAATTTGGTTCACGATCAAATCAAATCGTGATACCAACTGCAGTGGAATAGATTTCGAAATCATCTGAACTGGACATAATCCATGAATCATGTGATCAAATTTGGTGGGATAAGACTACTAATAAAGAAAAAAAAACACTATATTTGATCTGCACATATTAATTAACTAATATAACTTGTGATGCTTCATGATCTGTTTGGTGGGAAATTATACAGTAATAGGATAAGCTAATTAATTCCTTGGATTGACTCAATCAATTCATCCATTATATATATATGAGCAGAGCTACAGCAGAAATTACCTCTGTTTTAATCAAACTTCATTTGATAACAAAATTTAATGAACGATCTAAATGAATAATTAATCGTCTTTACAGGTCTAAATACATTAACAAAGAAATTTATAATTAGGCCAACTAATGTTACCTGAGTTACATGACACCAAATCACGCTAAAGGCTATGCATCGTGCAGGACAAACAACAAAGTACGAGCCTGCAAATTGGTAATGTATCTTGGCCTAACAAGCCTACATATGTGGGTCTACAACTAGTAGAAGAATACACTAAACTTTAACAAAGTTACAGTGGAAATACTTGTCTCAAATTATCAAGTGTCCCAAGTGGAATCTAACAGAGCAAATCAAAGTACTCTTTCTATCAAACTCGTAGAAAATCATTATTGAACTCAACACAACATGGTTATCACCCATCAACCATCGCTGAAGCAACTCCACAAGTCTTTGTTCGACTCGAACCTTTTCACAGAAAGGTGATAAGTTTGAAGAATAGATCAATTCAAGTTTGTCCATGTAGTTGAGTAATAGTAGATGGAAGTATACTTGAATCTAAACTAGTTGCAACAAATCAAGAGAAACACACTAACACCAATAGTAGTTGCAACAAATCATCCTCAAAATACTATCATGAAAATTAGTCATTCTATATGCATAGAAACTCTAAGCATATGATCATTCAGATTTTCTTCTCTCATGTATCTTCTCCTTCTTCAAGTCATCTTTATTTACACTTCAAAGACACATTTTTTTGTTGCATTAGGAAACTGCTACAATGCAAACTCTCCCTCTGTTTCAGTAGTTAACCACAGTTTATTTCCTTTCAAAAGTTAACCTCTATAGAATAAAATCTTCTTCGTGACTTATCTCTAAGATCCTCCAATTAAATCTATCACAAATATTCGCTTGATCTTAGTTGGATATTCCTCCAGAATCTTCCATAGATATCGCTTGCTAAAATAAACCTAATCCATGTCAAACTTTGCCAATAAAGCTAGTTCTTAAAAAAACTCAGTGTACTTAGTTTGTTAAAGAAACATGTTGATGTTCCAACAATATAGTCCTAAGAATCTCCGCATTTAGCATGGTTTGATGCAAAAACACCTGTTATCAAAATGTCTGTTGAAAATTTAAAAATATCTATTGTAACTTCTGTAACATAACGCAATTCGCAATATAACATGCAACACACCATAACCCATGCATAGAAAATAGACCAATTAATGATGACTTCTAAAGTATCTTGTGTTACTTGATGCGTGCTTTGTGTGTATACTCATGCATAAGAAGAATTGTCAGTTTTTCATACAAAAATAACCAGTATTAATCTAAATACCAAAAATCACACACACAAATGCACATTTAGGCATGTATGCCCATCATGTAGTATATAGTTCTAATTGATAAATATCGTATCCCTAGGGTAAGATGGCAAATACTTCTACTACACCCCCATTTTATTGTTTTGTAAATTATCCCATAGGGAAGGTGACAAATAGGAAAATGGATCAACCAACCTAAGCACACCTAAGAATCCTCCTTAGATCACAAAGCATCCTTAGGAATAGAAGGATATGTTATGCAAATCAAAAGGCATTCCATATTATCAAACTAAACCTTAATCAACTAAATAGATCTACTGATACTCTATATTAGCACTAATTGGGAAATCTAAATCAAGATCGACTCTCTCTCGTGCTATGAATTTCCCACCCTCAACCTTACTAGTATGTATCTTTACCTCACTAACCTAGTTCAATAGATATTAAGACTAATTACCCTTTCTATATTTGGGGAGAATAATGTCCCTATCTCTAAGTCTAATTACCCATTCTATATTTAGGGGGAATAATGTCCCTATCTCTAGGCGACCTCTTGACCCATTGTTCACCTAGTTCTATGTCCTCAATCTCTCTGTCGAGTTAATTAAGGACAAACCCATATGGAAAACCAACTAATCGAGCCTCTTAGCCTTAACTCTATCTCTTGAAATCATTAAAGTCAAGTTAAACTTAATAATCAACAACCCAATACAAATTAAGTGATTGAATGCCAAAATAGATTCAAATAAATTAAAATAGAAGTTAAGATCTAACATATATAAAGGTTCAACATTTTAATCTTAGGATAAATCATGAATGCCAAACAAAAATAAGCAAAGATATATAAGAGAAAAGAAAATAAACTCTTAGACAAGGTATGTTTTTCTTCTTCTTGAATCTCATTCTTGAATATGCCTTTTCCTCTGTAAAAATGGCTTGGATTCTTCCTTGGAGCTCTAGGGTTTAGAGGCTGCTTCTCTCCTTTTTGGTTCATGGTTGACAAGACAACACAAAAGACTATTTATCGTGGACTTTGTAGACTCTTGAAATCCGCTCTGGACTGACTGCTCCTGACATGAATTGGTCCCTATTGTAATGCTAAACCGGCGTTGGTTGTGTATGTTGGAATGTATGCCCACTAAGACTGTATTTCTGATGTAATTTTGAAGATTTATTCTCACAAGTTGTTTGTGTTTTTTCATTTTAATTTGTGCATGATTTCACTGGAAAAGACCCATTGTGTTTAAGTAAGTGATCCATGTGAGTGGAGGTCTTTCACAATAAGGTAAGGATCATGGGTTACTTAACACGTAAACTGTTATTCTTAGCTAGATGATGATAATGGAAGTTTCATCATGATAAGGTTATTATGTTATAAATTCTAGGTCGGGAAAGACTTGCCTTTAGTAAATAAGTAGTCTTCTCACTTTATAACATAAGATCATTTCAAATACGTAGAACTTGACCTGTATTAGTGGTTTCTAAAAGTGCTATAAGGTAGAAACCCCGACTACTATTGCTCTAACGTGGACGTATATCCTACGACTTGAGTATGGGTTGGTAGTCGGCGAAGCTAGAAGCATATAATTTGATACACTTAATGTTCTATTGTAGGACCAATATACTTGTATGTTGGGTATATGTAACTAATTAGTTAAGACAGACTCGTACAATATAGTTTATATGCTATATCACCCCTTTTGATTGTTTGCATGATCTAATAATCCACGGTTTCAGGAAACATGACTTAGATGTTTATCTCTTGGAAAGCAAAAATATTTTAGGAGGTTGAGGATCATTGGATTAGAGGTCTAATGATGGTAAATGTCATTTAGAGAGGTGTTAGAATATTTTTCCTTTCTTAATGTACGACGTTATGTTGAGGGTTATGTTCGTCAACGTTCATTTTCATATTATCAAACTCACCAGTCATGACTTCAAGAGATGAGACTTTATCACACAAACATTTGTTCTCAAGTGCAGAACAGTTCAAGAAGGTAGAAATGATTTATTTTTCAACATTTGAGCAACAACTGGAGTGAAGTAGAATTTTGTTCTCACTTATCAGATTGTCATTCTTATTTGATAAGGAATCAATTTTTATTTTCATTTTCTTGTTCCTTCTTGATAGTCTTTTTAGTTCGCGAAACATATCAATGAGAAGTTCATTTAGATTATCACTATTATCACAAGTAGAATAATGCAATTTAACGACAAGGTTAGATGGGGAAGAATTTACCTTATCCTCATGAACCATATGTTAGCTGTTTCATTTTCAAAATCTCTATTTCCTCAAATTCAGATTCATTTTGATCCCAAGTTCCTATTAGTCCTTTTCCTTTCTTTGTTATCAAATCCTTCGTTTTCCTTTTTTGCATCTTGGCTTTTTTCTTTTTGGTTATTGGACAGTCAGCAATGAAGTGTTCTGCAGTTTTGCATTTATAGCATTGAGGCTTGAAAGATGAAGTTTCTCCTTTCCTTTTTACGAACTTCTTACCTCTTCTGAAGTTTCATTTTCTGAACATCTTTCTAATTTTTTTGGCAATCATGACAAATTTTTCTGTATCCAATTCAGTTCCATCATCACTATTAAATTGACTGCTATTAGTATCATCATCAACAGCTTTCAGGGTTGTTCCTCTTTTACCATTGCCTTTGTCATTAAATTCTTGAAACCTTTTGACTTTCATTTCGTGAGTTAAGAGCAAGCCAATCAGCTCCTCAATGGGTAAGGTTTTCAAATCCTTTGATTCCTCTACAACTAGAGCTTTAGGCTACCAGCTCATTAGCAAGGCATCAAGAATTTTGCTATTATGTTCACCAAGGGAATACCTTTTCCCATAAGCCTTAACTCCATTTGCAATGTTTGGGAATCTACTGAACATGTCAGTTATGCTCTCATTGGGCTTCAGAGTGAATAATTTATAGTCATGAATCAAAAGTCCCAGCTTTGATTCCTTCACTTGATTTGTCCCTTCATGGGTGACTTCAAATAATTTTCACATGTCTTGGGTTGAATCACAACTAGTTACTCTATTATATTCAGTGGCATCAAGGGAACAATATAGAATGTTCATAGCTTGAAAATTCAATGTCATTTTGGCATTGTATTCAACATTATATTCGTCACTTTATTTGGGAACTACTTGACCTTCAACACTTTTAGAAGGAATATATACTCATTTTTCAATCAAATTCCACATCTCAAAATTAATTGAGCATACATAGATCTTCATGCGATTTTTCCAGAATGTGTAATTGCTCCCAGTGAACAAGTGAGGTATGTTTGTCGAGGATCCCTCAATATAGGGAAGAGATGAGATATTTACCATAAAGATCATTTTTACAAGGTTGTTTAGCCGAAGAAGTGTAGACCAGCACTCTGATACCAATTGAAAACCTTAGAGGGGTGAATAAGGTTTTTGGCAAATTTAAACACTTTTTAGAAATATGATTTTTCAAAAAAGTTTTTGTTTTAAAGACAAATCGCAATGTATGAAGGTTATGTGAAGTAGAAATTCGTGCAACTTGTAAAAGAGATATCTCAGATCTTAAAGATATGAGACAAGTGATGTGCAATTAATATACTAGTAAAGATGGGTTGGTGAGAATCATAAAGGTTTCTTTGAATGATTAAAAACTTTTTGCAAGGAAGTTCACAAACTTTCAAAAATAAATGCAAGGAAGATGAACAAGAGATTTATAGTTATTCGAACCTCAAAGATCTACATCTACTACCTTAAGCTCACACTTACGGATTTTAAACCAGATCTTTATAAAACTTAGTATGCAATCTCTTAAGTTTGTCTTCTTCTTGATCACCCATTCTTGGATTCCATTACTCAAGAGTTGCTTAGCAATCTTATTTGCACGCTTTGGAAGAATTGAAGTCAAACATGTCCTATCACATATAGATCACACAAGTTAGTCCTCATCAATGTTTGTCATAAGTCAAAACACAAGAGAATGCCCTTAGGGCTAACACACCCGAATCGATAAAGCCCATAGGATGCAAATTGTTTTTCAAGAAGAAAACTGACATAAATAGTAAAGTTATTACCTATAAGGCATGATTAGTTGCAAAAGGTTATCATCAACAAGATATTGACTTTGACGAAACTTTTTCACCTGTGGCAATGCTAAAATCGATACAAATACTCTTTGCTGCTCATTATGATTATGATAGATGTGAAAACATCTTTTCTTAATGAAAATATGACTGAGGAAGTACATGACACAATATGAGGGTTTCACATCTAAGGATCACACTAAAGTGTGCAAGTTGCAAATGTCCATTCATGAACTAATGCAAGCTTCTAGGAGTTGGAACATCTATTTCGATGAAATAATTAATGAATTTGGTTTCACATAAAATATGGATGAATCTTGTGTATACAAGAAGGTTAGTGAGAGTGCAATTGTTTTTCTATTGCTATATGTAGATAATATATTGCTAATAGGAAATGATGTCTCTACTCTTTAACCAATGAAGATTTTGTTATCAAAGAATTTCACTATGAAAGACCTTGGAAAAACAACCTATATTCTAGGAATAAGGATCTATAGAGATAGATCAAAGAGGTTGCTCAGTCGTTCACAATCTATATTCATAGATAAACTATTAAAGAGGTTTGGTATGGATCAATCCAAGTGGAAATTCTTACACTTAACCCATGAGGTAAGCCTTTTAAAATTTATGTGTCCTAAAATACAAAATGAAAGGGATCGTATGAGTAGAATACCATATACTTCAACAGTTGGGTCTATCATATTTGCTATGGTATGTACTAGGTCCGATGTATCTTGTGCTCTTAACTTGACAAGAAGAAACTAATCTGACCCCGGAAAAGGTCATTGGGTGGCTATTAAGAATATCCAAATACTTAAAAAGAACTAAGGATGCATTCTTGGTATATAGAGAACATGACTTATAGTCAAATGGTATACTAATGCTAGTTTCCAATTTGATAAAGATGACTACAAATCCCATTCTGGCTAAGCATTCACTTTTGGCTGTGGAATAGTTAGTTGGAAAGGTTTCAAACAAGATACAACTGCCGATTCAACCACGGAAGTTAAGTACATAACGGCTTCTAAAGAAGCTAAGGAGGCAGTCTAGATCAAGAAGTTCATAACAGAAGTAGGAGTGGTATCTAGCATTGTTGATCCAATGCCTTTATACTGTGATAACAATAGAGCTATTGCACAAGCATATGAACTACGGTCTCATCAACAATCCAAACATTTACTTAGGAACTATCACTTAATTTGCTAAATCATTAATCTGAAATATATAAAGATAGAGAGAGTTTCCACAGATCAGAACATTACCTAATCCGCTTACTAAAGCTCTTCACCAGAAAAACATGATAGTCATGTACAATTATTTGGTATTCGATACAGGAATGATTGGTTCTAGTGCAAGTGGGAGATTGTTAGAGTTATGCCCTAGAACAATCCATTTGTATAATGTATTTTGCACATTTATTTAATAAATGCATTTTTATTACTCAGTTTCTTTATTTCATATGTGTATGTGTATAAAATTGATAGATAAAGTTCCTAACACAATGTACAGTGTTTAAAAAAACATGATAGATATTATAATGTGAGATTCCTACTACACTATGTAACACTTGTGCTTAAACCATCCCTAGTCATAGTATTAATGAGATGGCACATCATTAATGCACTAAAACTAGCAAGTGCTAAATTTGTTCATTGGATCAAGTGGTGGTTCTCACATCTATGGGTATTATGATACTCAAAGTTAACACGTAGATACTTGTTACATGAACAAGTTCATTGGATGACCTAACTATGAGATAATCACATAGATAACTATTTAATGCTAGTGAAAAAATCTCGCTATAGCAAATATGCATGTTTCTTTAGACTTGAGATCTTTAAGGTGCTTTGTTTGTTGAGTGTTGTGCTTTGATTCTAATATTTGGAGTCTCATTGGGACCGCCTATAGGATGGATATTGAATACAACATAAAGTAAATAAAAGTAGTTTAGAAAGTTAATATAGGATTTATCACTCCTAATAGTAGGGACATATTTCTTACGGCCACTGGTCGGGAATTATTAGTCAAGAAGTCCTTAGCCAAGGAAACTATGTGTTGGAAATAGTTTCAAATAATACATATGTTGAGTAATGGATTCTGGAACAAGTACAAATAAATTGGGGATAGAATTAATTATAGTCTAGAGGGAGTTAGCATTAAATCCATACTCCAAATCGAATGAGATATAGTATGATGAAAGGAGTTTATTGCACTGATATTTTGCTATTTAAATGTTCATGTCAAGCCACTTGACTTTTTGGAAAGGTGGTCATGATGTATTGCTAGATGTCACTCATGGTTTGTTAAATATGAATTTATTAATTAAAGAATTAATAAATTAATTTTAATTAGAATTAATAAGTAAATTATAATTATCAAAGATTAGTCACTCTTTAGTGTTTAGAATTAGTTCATATTTTGCTACCATTAGACTACAAAATCTAATAGGGCACACAAAAAATAAGGAATTAGTAGTCCAGATATTATATGATAATATTATGGGATAAATTGTTAGAAAAATAATTATAAGGGAAAATTATAAGGTGGTTATAATTATTGGGGCTAAATTATAATTGTTAAAATGTTTAGGTCAAATTATAATTATGGAAACCGAATCCCATAATAATTATTAAAAGTTTTTATTATTGTTTCCAAAAGGGTTATTGGGAATAGAAAGCATTACATCGGTTTCTTGTTTTCCTTGAGGCTGTTAATTCTAATGATAAAAATGATGTAGGCATCTTCAGTGCAGAATGGGAAAAAACACATAGAAAACATGAAAATCTATTTCTCATTATTCTTCTCCAAAACAAAATTGAACCCTATAACAGTCACCACAATAAAAATCATATAGCACAATTTTTGTTAGCTTTGTTGATTACCATTCTTCGTGTGGATATTATTAGAGAAATTTTTATGCTTGAAATTTTGGTGGTTCATGGCTTGGACAAATATTCAAAAGAGTTCCGTATATGGAGAAAAATTTTTAAAGCTATGATTTTGAGGTAACGGAAATTTTTTGTCCCTTTAACCCATTTAATCACATGCTAGTGTTTCCTTTGCAAGGATTTCGTTTTAATTTCTACTGCACTTTATTTAATATAGCATGATCGAAATCCAACAGCAATTAATTGTAAGAAATTAAAATACGCACACAATTATGGAACGATGAAATAATATAATTGAGGGATGTCATGTTCTAATCATAAACTCTTCATTAATTCAGCTTTCAAAGTGGCATAAAGCTAAAACAAATTTGAAATATGGTTTGATCATGCAATTTTTGTTCATTCATTTTTTTTTTCACTCAAGTTAGTTAGTGTAATGAATGCAATTATAGCTAGTGTTACAATTTTAGTTCTATACTCTTGTAGTTCTCCTTAAAAATACACTAGTTCCTTGCAAGAAGCTTTAAGTTTCTTGTGGCTTACTTGGGATTCATAGCAAAAGAGAGATATTATTCCAGTTGAGTGGTAGAAAATGGACTTTGATTTTGTTTTAAATATTACACTACAAGGAATGGCCAATTTGCAACAGCAAATTCAGTTACTAATTAAAAATTGGTTGGGTAAACAGTTTGATATGAAGGACTTGGAATAAGCAAGATATGTTCTGGGCATTTAAATCATTCGGGATAGAAAGAATAGATAGATAGCTTTATCCTAAGCTTCATATATTAACAAAATACTGGCGATATTTTCAATGAAAATTTTCAAGAAAGGTTAATTGCCTTTCAGACATAGAATCCAGTTATCTTAGAAGTATAATCCTAAAAGTCCCAATGAAGTGGAGTAAATGAAACGAGTTCCTTATACATCAGCTGTAGGAAGTCTCATGTATACTATGCTTTGTAATCGTCCAGGCATTTGTCATGTTGTTGGGATAGTCATTAGATATCAATCAAACCCAGGACCGGAACACTAGACAGTAATAAAGCATATATTCAAGTATCTTCGCAGAACTTGAGGATATATGCTAGTTTACTTAGCTCCAGAATTGGAATCTATAGGTTACATTAATTCTCGATTTTTAAGCTAATAGAGATCTTCACAAGTCCACTACAAGCTCTGTTATCACCTTAGGTGGTAGTGCAGTCATGTGGAGAAATATTAGACAATCTTGTACTGCTGACTCTACAATGGAAGCTGAATATGTGGCAGCTTGTGAGGCAGCTAAAGAAGTAGTATGGTTAAAGAAGTTTTTGATAGAACTTGAGGTGGTTCTTTTTGCATCTCAAGCCATTAGTTTGTATTGTGACAACAGTGGTGCAGCGGCAAATGTGAAAGAACCACGCAGCCATCAACATGATAAACACATTAAACGTAAATATCACCTACTTAGGAAGATTGTTCAATATGGAGATGTAGAAGTATGCAAGATTTCTTTTGCTGAAAATCTTGTTGATCCTTTTACTAAAAGTTTACCTGTAACTGTTTTTGGAAGTCATATAGAAAGTATAGGTATTTCTAACATGTCCCATTTACTCTAGGACAAGCGGGAGAATTTTGTCAGATATGCCTATCGAGTAAATACAATATTTGTATTTTGAAATTAAATAAAGCATAGTTTTATATATTTATATGTATGAGCCTGTTTTCTCCACGAATTATTTAGATATTATAAATCAAGTGTTTATCTGTTAAATTAAAAAATGCTTAATTTATAATTTAATTTGAAATAAATTTTGGCGATCTAAAATAAATTTTGACAATTTATTTTGGTGAGATCGTCTTAATTTTATTGAAGTCTGTCTTTGACTTTGGTAATAAAATTAAGGATATATTTTAATATACTAGATTTACTATCAATGCTTATTTGTGGAATAGACAATACAAATAAAATATTAAAAGATTGTCTTACATAATACCTTAATCCAGAGCAAACAATTATTTATATTTACTAACTTGAAGATCCTAGAGTTACCAAAGAGTGAGATTAAGTCTACAATGAATATCTCAATATCTTTAGAATTAAAGTTAAATAAATATGAAATAATTATTATGCAATATGGAATCCATCACCTTTAATAGGCAAGATTATTTCATAATGAGTTCTTTTAAGGGACAGTTAAATTTGAGCTCAGTAATTCAATAGTGTCTATTGAATTCAATTTGTAAGTGTGATGTGGTTACATGGTACTGTCAAATTGAATATAAGAATTGAAGATTTGAATGAGGGGCACGGTGGTCATACTACATCATTCAAAGTATTATATTGATTTACGTGGGTAATTTGTTGGATCGATCAATCCTAAGGATACAATTATTGACTCCATTAATTGTAATTAGTCTAAGAGCGCAATTACGTTCTTTTAGTGGAGTGTAATGTAATTAATAAATTATTTTTTACTGATAAAATAATTTATTGGAGTTTAGTCTAACTGTATCCGATTAAGGTCCATTCAATGGCTCCTATTTATGGAACAATAATAAATTATAAATATTTACAATTTATTAATGAAAGTTGTAGGAAACCAAAAATTGTATTTAAGGTAGAATAAGATAAGTGGAAATAGTTATACTCAACTATACTTCTCTTATTTTATCAGGATTTGTATTTTGAGGTAGAGTCAACTATACATATTGATTTGTGACTCTATTTTTCGGATATGTGAGAAACAATATTCTCTCAATTTGTGTGAGTCCACCTTCTAAAAAGAGAGAAAAATACGATTAGCGATTTTCTAGTCTCGGTAGATTACATTGAAGAAGGTTTGGGGGGTCTAAAGCACTACTAGAAGGCCAAAGGCTTTAAAAATTATACTGTTGAAGACGATATCTATAAATGTGTAATTTGTTTTTCCCGTACTCAAAGGATTTAATCTGGTTAACACATAATTATATCGATCCTATAACTAACACACTTGACTCATACATTTGTTTTAAAATGCATTTGTCAAAAGGTGCGCATATGACTCCATCTTGACCAACTCAAGGAACAAAATATGCTTAGAATTACATTTGTTTTTGCTGTAGAAATTAATCTGTGGAGAATACATTTGTTTGCAATGACAGTTGTTTAAAACTAATGTTTATCACAGACAATTATTCAAGAAGAGTACATCTATTTACAATAGTAAAAAAAAAATGGCAAAAAGCATTTCTCTATGGTTTTAGAATTATGGAAAAAATGTTCTAAAAAGTCTCTAAACAAATATTACGAATATTTTGCAATGACTTCGAAATTGTCATAAATCTGTGGATAATATTTTTTTTCTAACGGTTTAGAACCGTAGCAATACCAACATTATCAAATCATGATAAATACATTTTTGCCACAGTTCGAGCTCTATTGAATTCGTAATACATGATAAATAATCTTTTTCTTAGCATATGTGGCTAGATTGTGAAGCGGAACTATTGCCAAAAACGGAAACGCCTTTGATTTCATCGACAATTTTTATGCTGAATATTTTGTTCCAGTTCACTCCACTTGGAAGAAAAAAATAAAAGAAAGAAAGATTTTAATGTTCCAAATCATAGCATCATAAATATACAAACAATTAGGGGATATAAGATTTAAAATATCCCTAATAAATAAAAGGGTTGATATTATAAAAGTAAATTATTGGAAAAAATATAAAAATAAATTATTTTTTTTCTTTTCCCGCTCTTCCCTTCTTCAAACCTAATAGTTAACCTTTCTTTTCTTTTTCCTTTATATCTAATTAAACATCATAAAAAATTATTAGTCTCTTTTCCTTTTCATCCTTTTTTTTTCCTGTCCTACTCCTCTGCTCCCTTCTCCTTTCCTTTCTCTCAATCCCAAAAGACCCTGCATATTTCAATTTATTTAAATTAATATAAATCCCGGGACACACAATAATTTTAAAAAATAAAAAAGAAATTTGAGGCATGATACATATCATAAGTGTCATTTTCAAGGAAAATTTGGTTCACGATCAAATCAAATCGTGATACCAACTGCAGTGGAATAGATTTCGAAATCATCTAGACATAATCCATGAATCATGTGATCAAATTTGGTGGAATAAGACTACTAACAAAGAAAAGAAACACTAAATTTGATCTACACATATTAATTAACTAATATAACTTGTGATGCTTCAAGATCTGTTTAGTGGGAAATTATACAGTAATAGGATAAGCTAATTAATTGCTTGGATAAACTCAATCAATTCATCCATTATGAATAGAGCTGTAGTAGAAATGACCTGTGTTTTAATCAAACTTCATTTGATAACAAATTTTAATGAAAGATCTACACGAATTATTAATCGTCTTTACAGGGCTAAATACTTTAACATAGAAAATTAAAATTCGGCCAACTAATGGTACCTGACTTACATGACACCAAATCACGCCAAATAACGGCTATGCTTCGTGCAGGACCGGTCGCATCTTTCGGACACGAAACCACTAATCCGCAAGACTAGGATTTGTACTACTATATTTTGTAGCAAAACACAAAACATATGGGTTTGACATGGTTAATTAATGTGGGACAGAGTTAACATAAGGAAACCTCTCCATTATTTGGAAACATTCACATCGTTATTTTATCATATTTG
>JANUWF010000810.1:0-60998 GCA_026120185.1 Voacanga thouarsii | reverse complement strand
TTTTTTAAATTGCTAATAAATGTGTTTTGTCCGAATTTGAAGATAATCAGATATATTTTGCCATGCAATCTAACAAATATCAACAAAAATACCGAAAACCTAAGAAATTTACAAAGATAGGAGCTTTCAATTAATGATCTGACCGTTAGATTTCTTTAAATTTCTAGAAAAAGTGTTATTACCAAATTTGAAGATAATCGGATATATTTTGGCTTGCAATCCAACAAATGTCTACAAAAAGATTGAAAGCCTAAGACATTTACAAAGATAGACACTTTTACTTCATGATCCGACCGTTGATTTGTTTAAATTACTATAAAAAGTGTTATGACTAAGTTTGAAGTTTATCGGATATATTTTTTGGCATGCAATCCAACAAATGTCTACAAAAAGACCGAAAACCTAAGGCATTTACAAAGATAGGCACTTTTTACTTAAATATCCGACCGTTGATTTGTTTAAATTACTACAAAACGTGTTATGACCAAGTTTGAAGTTAATCGGATATATTTTGGCATGCAATCCAACAAATGTCTACAAAAAGACCGAAAACCTAAGACATTTACAAAGATAAGCACTTTAAATTAATGAGGCGACCGTTAGATTTGTTTAAATTGCTACGAAAAGTGTTATGACCAAATTTGAAGATAATCGGATATATTTTGGCATTCAATCCAACAAATGACTACAAAAAGACCGAAAACCCAAGGCATTTACAAAGATAGGCACTTTTACTTAATGATCCGACCGTTGATTTGTATAAATAACTACAAAATGTGTTATGACCAAGTTTGAAGTTAATCGGATATATTTTGGCATGCAATCCAACAAATAATAACAAAAATACCGTAATCCTCAGACATTTTCAAATATAAGCACTTTCAATTAATGATGCGACTGTTAGATTTGATTAAATTGCTATGAAAAGTGTAATGACCAAATTTGAGGATAATCGGATATATTTTGGCTTGCAATCCAACAAATGTCTACAAAAGATCGAAAACCTAAGGCATTTACAAAGATAGGCACTTTTACTTAATAAATCTACCGTTGATTTGTTTAAATTACTACAAAAAGTGTTATAACCAAGTTTGAAGTTAATCGGATATATTTTGGCATGCAATCCAACAAATGTCTGCAAAAAGACCGAAACCTAAGACATTTACAAAGATAAGCACTTTCAATTAATGATGCAACCGTTAGATTTGTTTAAATTTCTACGAAAAGTGTTATGACCAAATTTGAAGATAATCGGATATATTTTGGCATGCAATCCAACAAATGTCTACAAAAAGATCGAAAACCTAAGCAATTTACAAAGATAGGCACTTTTAATAAATGATCCGACCGTTAGATTTGTTTAAACTACTACAAAAAGTGTTATGACCAAGTTTGAAGTTTATCGGATATATTTTGGCATGCAATCCAACAAATGTATACTGAAAGACCGAAAACCTAAGGCATTTACAAAGATAGGCACTTTTAATTAATGATCCGACCGTTGATTTGTTTAAATTACTACTAAAAGTGTTATGACCATGTTTGAAGTTAATCAGATATATTTTGGAATACAATCCAAAAAAATGTCTACAAAAATACTGAAAACCTAAGACGTTTACAAAGATGAGCACTTTTACTAAATGATCCGACCGTTGATTTGTTTAAATTACTATAAAAAGTGTTATGACCAAGTTTGAAGTTTATCGGATATATTTTTTGGCATGTCAACAAATGTCAACAAAAAGATCGAAAACCTAAGGCATTTACAAAGATAGGCGCTTTTACTTAATGATCCGACCGTTGATTTGTATAAATTACTACGAAAAGTGTTATGACCAAGTTTTAAGTTAATCGGATATATTTTGGCATGCAATCCAACAAATGTCTGCATAAAGACCGAAAACCTAAGGCATTTACAAAGATAGGCACTTTTACTTAATAATCCTACCGTTGATTTGTTTAAATTACTACAAAAAGTGTTATGACCAAGTTTGAAGTTAATCGGATATATTTTGGCATGCAATCCAACAAATGTCTACAAAAAGACCAAAAAACCTAAGACATTTACAAAGATAAGCACTTTCAATTAATGATGCGACCGTTAGATTTGTTTAAATTGCTACGAAAAGTGTTATGACCAAATTTGAAGATAATCGGATATATTTTGGCATGCAATCCAACAAATGTCTACAAAAAGACCGAAAATCTAAGAGATTTACAAAGATAAGCACTTTCAATTAATGATACGACCGTTAGATTTGTTTAAATTGCTACGAAAAGTGTTATGACCAAATTTGAAGTTAATCGAATATATTTTGGCATGCAATCCAACAAATGTCTACAAAAAGACCGAAAACCCAAGGCATTTACAAAGATAGGCACTTTTACATAATGATCCGACCGTTGATTTGTATAAATAACTACAAAATGTGTTATGACCAAGTTTGAAGTTAATCGGATATATTTTGGCATGCAATCCAACAAATGTCTACAAAAAGACCGAAAATCTAAGAGATTTACAAAGATAAGCACTTTTAATTAATGATCCGACCGTTGTTTTGTTTAAATTACTACTAAAAGTGTTATGACCATGTTTGAAGTTAATCAGATATATTTTGGAATGCAATCCAAAAAAATGTCTACAAAAAGACCGAAAATCTAAGACGTTTACAAAGATAGGCACTTTTACTAAATGATCCGACCGTTGATTTGTTTAATTTATTATAAAAAGTGTTATGACCAAGTTTGAAGTTTATCGGATATATTTTTTGGCATGCAATCCAGCAAATGTCTACAAAAAGATCGAAACCAAAGTAATTTACAAAGATAGGCACTTTTAATTAATGATCCGACCGTTAGATTTGTTTAAACTACTACAAAAAGTGTTATGACAAAGTTAGAAGTTAATCGGATATATATGGGCATGCAATCCAACAAAATGTCTACCAAAAGACCAAAAATCTAAGACATTTACAAAGATAGGCATATTCAGTTAATGATCTGACCGTTAGATTTGTTTAAATTGGTATGAAAAGTGTTATGACCAAGTTTGAAGTTAATCAGATATATTTTGGAATGCAATCCAAAAAAAATGTCTACAAAAAGACCGAAAATCTAAGACGTATACAAAGATAGGCACTTTTACTAAATGATCCGACCGTTGATTTGTTTAATTTACTATAAAAAGTGTTATGACCAAGTTTGAAGTTAATCGGATATATTTTGACAGGCAATCCAACAAATGTCTACAGAAAGACCGAAAACCTAAGGCATTTATAAAGATATATACTTTTAATTAATGATCCGATCGTTGATTTGTTTATATTATTACCAAAAGTGTTATGACTAAGTTTGAAGTTAATCGAATATATTTTGGCATGCAATCCAACAAAATGTCAACAAAATAACCGAAAACCTAAGGCATTTACAAAGATAGGTGCTTTCAATTAATGATTTGACCGTTAGATTAGTTTAAATTGATATTATTAGTGTTATGACAAAATATGAATATAATCGGGTATACTTTTACACGTAGTCTTACAAAATGTCTACAAATATACCGAAAATCTAAGGCATTCATAAAGATAGGCACTTTTTCATAATGATCCGACCGTTAGATTTGTTTTAATTATTACAAAAAGTGTTATGACCAAGTTTGAAGTTAAACGGATATATTTTGGCATGCAATCTGACAAATATCAATAAAAATACCAAAACCTAAGGCATTTACCAATATAGACACTTTAAATTAATGATCGACCGTTAGATTTGTTTAAATTTCTAATAAAAGTGTTATGTACAAATTTGAAAATAATCGGATATATTTTGGCATGCAATCCGACAAATGTCTACAAAAAGACCTAAGACATTTACAATGATAGGCATTTTAAATTAAAGATCTAACCGTTAGATTTGTTTAAATTACTACAAAAAGTGTTATGAACAAGTTAGAAGTTATGGGCATGCAATCCAACAAAATGTCTACCAAAAGACCAAAAATCTAAGACATTTACAAAGATAGGCATATTCAGTTAATGATCCGACCGTTGATTTGTTTAGATTACTATAAAAAGTATTATGACCAAGTTTGAATTTAATCAGATATATTTTGGAATGCAATCCAAAAAAAGTCTACAAAAAGACCGAAAATCTAAGACGTTTACAAAGATAGGCACTTTTACTAAATGATCCGACCGTTGATTTGTTTAATTTACTATAAATAGTGTTATGACCAAGTTTGAAGTTAATCGGATATATTTTGGCATGCAATCCAACAAATGTCTACATAAAGACCGAAAACCTAAGGCATTTATAAAGATAGACACTTTTAATTAATGATCCGATCGTTGATTTGTTTATATTATTACCAAAAGTGTTATGACCAAGTTTGAAGTTAATCGAATATATTTTGGCATGCAATCCAACAAAATGTCTACAAAATGACCGAAAACCTAAGGCATTTACAAAGATAGGTAGTTTCAATTAATGATTTGACCGTTAGATTAGTTTAAATTTATATTATTAGTGTTATGACAAAATATGAATATAATCGGGTATACTTTTACACGTAGTCTTACAAAATGTCTACAAATATACCGAAAATCTAAGGCATTCACAAAGATAGGCACTTTTTCATAATGATCCGACCGTTAGATTTGTTTTAAATTTTACAAAAAGTGTTATGACCAAGTTTGAAGTTAAACGGATATATTTTGGCATGCAATCCGACAAATATCAATAAAAATACCAAAACCTAAGACATTTACCAATATAGACACTTTAAATTAATGATCGACCGTTAGATTTGTTTAAATTGCTAATAAAAATGTTATTACCAAATTTGAAGATAATCGGATATATTTTGGCATGCAATCCAACAAATGTCTACAAAAAGATCGAAAACCTAAGACATTAACAAAGATTGGAACTTTGAATTATTGATCCAACCATTAAATTTGTTTAAATTACTATGAAAAGTGCTATGACCTAATTTTTAGATAATCGGATATATTTTGGCATGCAATGCAACAAATGTCTACAAAAAGACCAAAAACCTAAGGCATTAACTAAGATAGCCACTTTCAATTTATGATCTGGCCGTTAGATTTGTTTAAATTACTACAAAAAGTGTTATGACCATGTTTTACGTTAATCGGATATATTTTGGTATGCAATCTAACAAATATAAAAAAAAATACCGTAATCCTAAGAAATTTACGAAGATAAGCACTTTCAATTAATGATGCGACCGTTAGATTTGTTTAAATTGTTACGAAAAGTGTTATGACCAAATTTGAAGATTATTGGATATATTTTGGCTTGCCAGCCAATAAATGTCTACAAAAAGACCGAAAACCTTAGACATTTACAAAGATAGGCATTTTCAATTAATGATCTGACCATTAGATTTGTTTAAATTATTACAAAAAGTTTTATGACCAAGTTTGAAGTTCATCGGATATATATTGGCATGAAATCCAACAAATGTCTATAAAAAGACCGAAATCTAAGACATTTCCAAAGATAGGCACATTCAATAAATGTTTTGACTGTTAGATTTGTTTAAATTGATATTAAAAGTGTTATATCAAAATTTAAAGATAGTAGGGTATACTTTTACACGTAGTTCTACAAAATATCTACAAAAATACAGAATATATAAGGCACTAACAAAGATAGGCACTTTTAATTAATGATCCAACCGTTAGATTTGTTTAAATTGCTAGGAAAAGTGTTATGACCAAATTTGAAGTTAATCGGATATATTTTGGCATGCAATCCAACAAATATCAACAAAAATACCAAAACCTAAGGCATTTACCAATATAGACACTTTAAATTAATGATCGACCGTTAGATTTGTTTAAATCTCTAATAAAAGTGTTATGTATAAATTTGAAAATAATCGGATATATTTTGGCATGCAATCCGACAAATGTCTACAAAAAGACCTAAGACAATTTACAAAGATAGGCATTTTAAATTAAAGATCTAACCGTTAGATTTGTTTAAATTACTACAAAAAGTGTTATGACCAAGTTAGAAGTTAATCGGATATATATGGGCATGCAATCCAACAAAATGTCTACCAAAAGACCAAAAATCTAAGACATTTACAAAGATAGGCATATTCAGTTAATGATCTGACCGTTAGATTTGTTTAAATTGGTATGAAAAGTGTTATGACCAAGTTAGAATATAATCGGATATATTTGGCATGCAATCCACCAAATGTCTACAAACAGACCGAAAACCTAATGAATTTACAAAGATAGGCACTTTCAATTAATGATCCGACCTTTAGATTTGTTTAAATTGCTAGGAAAAGTGTTATGACCAAATTTGAAGATAATCGGATATATTTTGCCATGCAATCCAACAAATATCAATAAAAATACCGAAATCCTAAGACATTTACATAGATAAGCACTTTCAATTAATGATTCGACCGTTAGATTTGTTTAAACTGCTACTAAAAGTGTTATGACCAAATTTGAAGATAGTCGGATATATTTTGGCATGCAATCCAACAAATGTCTACAAAAAGACCTAAGACATTTACAATGATAGGCATTTTAAATTAAATATCTAACCGTTAGATTTGTTTAAATTACTACAAAAAGTGTTATGACCAAGTTAGAAGTTAATCGGATATATATGGGCATGCAATCCAACAAAATGTCTACCAAAAGACCAAAAATCTAAGACATTTACAAAGATAGGCATATTCAGTTAATGATCGTAGCCAAGGCGGCGCCGGCTGTGCTCTAAGGAAAGATGGAGCTTTGATTTATCTACACGGTTTTTGGTAATCTGTGGAGTTTTAGTACTTTCCTACTTCTACTCGGCGCAGAACATTACACCAATGAGTTTGGGCACTTCCCAAGCCTATAAATAGATGAAAAAAGCAAGGGAAAATGGGAGAATTCATTGATCATCACAGAAAATCACTCAAATCAAAGGAGGATTTCTTTAATTTAAGGAGGGTTGTGCAAGAACGTCTTCAAAGGAAGAAGAATGAGGCTTATCTATGGGTGCTTGCTTTTACTTTATTTTCTTTTTCTTGAACAATGACATATTAATTGTTTTATTGTAATTTGATAATGTTTTAGATATTCATAGTTTTTAGAGTTGTTTGATCTTTTGATTAATTGATTATTTTCTTGGTATTTAATTGCTTGGGCTAATCACAAGACTATTTGGTTGTTTCTTTCCATTAACTTTCTTGGGAAAGGGGTTGATGATGGTTTTAATTCGATAGTTTCATATTTGTTGTCTCTTAGCTTCCTTGGGAAAGGGGTTAATTGCTAAGAACAAGGTAATTAAAGGTTAATTGATGTCTACCAGAGTATGGATTCATTGGTTAATTTCATGTTTTAAGTTTGCCAGAGTATGAAAATTTAATCAATGATTGTGTTTAATGCATCTTTTGGGTGAATTAGTTAAGACAGAGTATGTGATGCTAATTTGTCTAGAAGATATTGATTTCATAGATTGGGAAAGGAGTGAGTCTACTTTAATCCTTTATGATGCCAAGAGAATAATTAGTTATGATAAGGGGTGGATGCTTTAAGATCATAATTGTCTAAACAATTGTTTGAGTTACATAATTCTCCATCCTTGACATATATATATATATATATATATTATTTTATTTTTTTTACTTTGTTTTCAGTTTATTAAGTCGGTTAAACATTGAAAGAAAATAGATTAATGTATACTTGTTCCTTGAGGATCGACACTCGTTTGAACCCTATGCTATGTTAATGATGAGTATGCTTGCTCATATGTATAATTTTGGTTTAACGTTTTAATGTAAACTTGATTGAGAATTCACTTAGTTTTTTATGCGATTTTTATACCCAAATCCGTACGCATCAAGTTTTTGGCGTCGTTGCCGGGGAACAATATCATAAAAGGTTGGATTTTATTGATTTAACCATGTAAATATGTAAATACGTAAATATGTAAATTATATACAATTTTTCTTTCAGCAAAAATGTGCTATCTTTTGTATTTTGTGTTTTTGTGTATACCATTGTAATCTAACCTACTAACTTTAACTATGTTCTATTAACTAACTTTGTAATTTTGTAATTTGGTTTTAATCAATAATTCTATTATCTAACTTACTTCTTGTTTTCTTAGGTGTTATTTTTGGTACATAACTCGAAAATCTGAAGGCGAGATAGTCGATTTTGACCCTGAAATCGAAAGTACACTGTCAAAGATTCGCCAGATAATCCAAATGAACTTGGTCGTCGACATGGATGGTGCTCAAAATAACTATACTGGGAATGATAGGATGGTTATGGATGACTTTGTGAAACTCGCAATCTCAAGCACAGGTTCGAGTATCACTAGGCCTAGGGTAGATGCAAACAATTTCAAAATAAAGCCCAACATTATCCAAATGGTTCAAAATATGGTTCAATTTGATGGGTTGCCTAAAGAAGATCCCAATGCTCATTTAGCTAGTTTCCTTGAGATCTGTGATACTTTCAAGATGAATGGTGTTTCTGAGGATGCCATAAAGTTAAGACTTTTTCCTTTTTCTTTGAGGGATAGAGCCAAATCTTGGTTAAAGTCTTTATCTACAGGTTTCATCACTACTTGGAATGCCCTAGCTGAAAAATTTATAGCCAAATATTTCCCTTTAGTTAGGACAGCCAAACTTAGGAACGAGATATTTGCCTTCCAACAAGCAAATTCTGAGCCTTTGTATGAAAGTTGGGAGAGATTCAAGGAGATGTTGAGAAAATGCTGATACTGTGGATTTGAGCTAGGAATGCAAATACTTATCTTTTTGAATGGCCTCACGTTCGCAACACGGCAAGTGGTGGACTCTTCAGCAGGGGGTTCTATTAATTATAAGACCCCGAAAAAGGTATTCGATCTTATTGAAAATTTAGCTTCTAATAACTATTCTTGGGGAAGTGCAAGGTCTAAAGCTCATGTGCAAGGAGTACACAAAGTAGATGTTGTGGCAGCATCAGAGGCTAAGGTGGATGCCTTAACTCAAAAGATGGAACAGATGGTGATGCCTCAAGGCCAGGTTTTAAACCTAAGTTGTGATTTCTGTGGAGAGGAACACCCTAATCATGAATGCCAACATATGGCATCACTCCAAGAAATTTCGGAACAAGCGGCTTTTGCAGGTAATGTCCAGCCAGGTAACAACCCTTATATCTCTACCTATAACCCTAGTTAGGGAAATCACCCTAATTTCTCCTGGAACAATGGCAATCAACCTAGGCAGGGCTCTTTCAATTTTGGAGGCAATTAAAGGAACCAAAACCCCATAACCAATACTGCAGAACCTTCAAAGCCACCATTGAAAGAGTTGATTAGCCAATTGATAAATACAACGGAGATTAAGTTCCAATGGGTCGATGTGACAACACGGAACCTAAAGGCCTCCATGCGCAACTTGGAAAACCAAATTGGTCAGTTAGCTAAACTACTAGGAGATCGTCAAGCTGGGATATTGCTAAGAAATACTGAGGAAAATTCACGAGATCAAAGCCGTGGAAAGCATTGAAGCTACATTTTTCGTTTACTTTACTTTCCATTTTGTGACTGAGACAATTTTTACTTTTGTCATTTTGATTAATTAATTTTCATGAATTATAGTGCATTGTTCATCATTATTGTATGTTTCTCATTTTTTCTTGAAAAAAAAAATGTTTGGAGAACCAGACAGAACCAAGCCGGTGCCGGTTCCAAGAGCCAGGACGGGTGCCGGTTCATATCGGGTGAGGCACAACTTGTGGGACATTTTAGCCACTTTTTCTTCACAATCTCCAAGCTCCCTCTCAAATTCTCTCTAACCCATGCTGGCTTCACATCCTCTACTTCCCAAAATTTGATTTTTCAACTCCTAAACGCTTCTATAACATCTATCTACCTCTCTTTTGTTGATTGTTAGGATAAAAAATCTCAGAATCTTCCATTTTTCAGAACAACATCATATTCAATCCACGAACAAGGATCTTGAATTTATGCAAAAAGCTTACATCTTTTGATTTCCTATGCATACATGAGCACAAAGGTATGATTTTTATTCAATTCCCACGGTTAAAATGGTGTAGATGATTTTTTTCTAATCTTAGGGACAATTTTGGCGGAAAATTGGGATTGTGTATGCTAGCTTAAATTGTGCATTACTCCTTGAAGCTTCATGAGTTGGATTAGATTAGGAGTTAATGATTCTTTGATACTTGATTCATGCATATGATCATTAGGGGCTTCATGCATATAGCTAAGGGTGAAATTGTGGCTGTTTGTGATGGTTTAGTATGGGCTATATATATGGAACGTGCATTGTTTTTCACGTAATGCCATGATGATGTCTTCATTAACATGATCATGTCTACTTGCATGCATTGAGGATATTCAACACGTTTATGCTTTACAGGGAACTTTACATGTATTGTTGCAAGTTGTGTTGAATTGATTAGAGGTGATTGAATTGATTGTTGGTTAGAATGTGATATATATTGACAGAGGTTGGGTTGTGTGGTTGTGAGATTGGTTGAGGGTTGAGTGAGATTTCAGGAGCGTGTTTGTACAGGGTAGTTGGCCCCGTGTAAGTCTTTGAGCTCAATTGTTCTCTCTTCCTATTTTCACCACTCCTTGATACCATGTCTAGAATAAGGGGTCATTATTCTAAAAGGGCGAGGGCTTCCTCTTCCTCAATCCCTTCATCTGTCGATCCTTTGTTCCTTAGACCTACTGAGTTTATAGATGCATCTTGTGAGGAATGGTACAATAGGAGAGCATCTAATAAAATTATTGTCGAGCGTACTTTCTCACCCACCCTAGACCATGCACTCAAATTGAGAATGATTTTTAGAAGGCTAGGATGGGGCTTGATAGTACAACTGAAAGGAAAGTATTATCTAGTGCTCATCAAGGAGTTTTATGCTAATATGGTTGACAAGGGTAATAAACACCTTCCCCATATTGAAACGAGAGTGAAAGGAATCCCTATTGTCATCATCTAAAATCAATTAGCTAACCTCCTCCAGGTATTTGACGATGATTCTTGGCAAGGGATAGACGTGAATAATAAAAAAATTCTTTCTGACCCGACTTGGGATGCTAGCGGGACTAGAGCCACACTAGGGTTGTATAAGCATAATTCCTTTCAAGCCAATAGTTTCTATTCAAACAACGATCTTGCTACCAACTTTAGAGCTCTAGTCTATATGTTTGGGTTTAATGTTGTACCCCGTGCCAGTGGTTTCAATGAGACCCGACTTATTGACACTTATATTTTGCATCGGATGATGAACACACTGCCTATCCCTCTTGCACCCTTGATCATCCAATCCATTAGAGATGTTGTTCATCGCCGTCTCTCTACAAAAGCCTTCATTTTTCCTTTGTTTATAATGAAAATTCTGAAAGACTTTGGTGTTAGTCTTGAGGGAGAACTGATGGAGGCTACCACTGAGTACTATATGGTGACAAAACAAACGTTGCAAAGTTGTGGGTACAAGTACAACTCGAAATTGAAAAAATGGCTCACTCCCTTCGAGGTTAGACATCCCGGTCAAGTAAGGCTACCCACAGTGGAGGAGGAGCACCCACCACCACTGGCACGTGCACGAGCTAGCAGTTCTTAGTCTCGACCCCGGACTGACTTTGAGACTACCGTGCTGGGACACCTAGACTAGCAAATAGAGGTGCTCCTACGCTTGCAGGGTACTATGGATGACATGGCGAAACGGCAAGCTACTATGGAACAACACTTGGCCGAATTAAGGCAGCATTCTTCTGGGCCACATAGTGGTGAGGGAACTTCTACACCAGCTGATGTTGATGAGGATGATGATGATGCGGAGGACTGATGATGCTTGTCCATATTTTTTGGATCCGTCTTATTTTTCCTTTCTCTTTTAATGTTTTTTTTTAGTAGTTTTTTATCTTTTTCTTTTGTGTACTATTTTTTCTCTTTTGTTTTGGCTTTATTTTCTTTTCTAGTTTTATGCTTTGGTGTGCTCTTTTGTATTTTTCTTTTTAGATACTTTGCCAATGTCTCATTTTTCAAGCATTCAGCTCTTGTACAACATTGCACAATGAATGGCAATTTATTTTTCTTATCTCTTCTCCTTTATATTTCTTGTCCCATGGCATGGTTTATTCTTTATTATATTTATTTGGCCATTAAGGACAATGTCCTGTTTAAGTGTGGGGGAGTGATTTGATTGACAAGCCTTCTATACATATACTTTAGCCTTCTTGGAAACATTTTGAGCAAAATTTTCAAAAAATTTTCTCATTTTCTTTGAGATTTCAAGCTGTATTTTTAATGCATGTCTTTATGATAGATTATAGAGCATATGTTCTAGATCATTTATGGCTTGTGCATGACTTTTGCACTCACTTGGACAAAGTAGGTCTTGATCAAATGCTTTACATTACTCTTAAACCTGTTTTTCTACTAAAATTTATGGAGCATTCTAGAACTTATTTGAATACCTCATGAGGCGAAATAAGAAAGACAATCATGATTTAACTTAGAGATGATGGTAATAGACTTCTTTGGATAGTTTGAGCTTTTCAAGCCTACCTATTGTTATATTATCCCTAGTGCCTATTTTGAGCCTAAATTGTTGATTTCTTTCTTTAAAACCCATCACAATACTTTGTCCATTACTTGTTTCTGAGAGTTTGAATAATTTTCCAAACCTTTATGCTGTTGATGGATGAAAGTATATGTAAGAGAATGTTGAGGAAGAATACTTAGAGGAAGATCATGACTCGTTACTTTCAGTCATATATCAATAGTTGTGTTGAGCTAGAAAAAGAAAAGAGAGATTGAAAACAAGAGAAGAAAAGAAACAGCTACTAGAAAAGATGGAAAGAAAGAAATTGAGAAAGAAAAGAAAAGCAGCAGTAAGAGTGAAAAGAAGAGAGAAAAGAAAAATTTTTGAAAGGAAAAGAGAGACGAAAGATCACAAAAGGAATGATGATTGAGTTGTAAAAGTTAAGTTCATATAAAGTACTTGACATCATTGTTGGAAATTTGAGTGATCTTGTGAAAAATAGGAAAGAGTTGATGAAAAGAGTAAAAGGAAGAGAAGACAAAGAGGAAAAAAGTAAAAAAAAAAAAATGCAGGATTTGCTTAAATTGAGTTGTAATTGCTAAATAAGGTTATGGTTTGATTGATTTTTGGGAAAATGAGAGCAAGAAAAGTTTGGAAATCATTGATTCATTTTGTTTATCCTTTTCTTGAAAACTCTCAGTTCTTTGATATTTGATTCTCCTATATTCTTCGTTTGATAATCTACATTACAAGCCTTTAGCCTTACATTACAAGCTTAAAAGTCCTACTTGATCTAAGCAAAATCATAATATGTCTCGGATTAGTGGAGAGAGTGTATGAAAAGTAAGCCTATGGAATGCATATTCTTTTTGAACTAAATTCTTTCCAATGGTTTGAGAATATTGTTAAGTCTTGGGATAGTTCTACCAAGTCATTCATCACTTACACAAGTCTTGCATTTGTTGTGAAAGATGTAGTAGCATGTGTTTTATGCTCTTAAATGAAGAAAGCATTAGAGATATTGTTTTGAAATTGATTGAGTAATTTGATGAAACCTTGTGTTTTCCTACTTGTTCTTGATACTTTGCCTGAGGACAAGCAAAGAGCTAAGTGTGGGGCAATATGATAGGAGCTAAATTAGCCATACTTTTTCTAGGTATTTGAGATTCTTTTGTCATACATTTTATTCAATAACTAGTCATATTCCTTCATATTTGAGATTTTACCATTGTAAAGGTATTTTGTTCATTATTATAGATTTTTGGGGTATAACGAAGCAAAAACGTCGCAAAACAGAATAGAGGCAACGCCGGCCAGGACAGAGGAACCAGTGCCGGCCATACACTGTTGACACAAACTTCGAGACAACGAAAAAAAGGTCAAAATAGAGCAAAACAAAGTGGAATTGGCGCCGACTCTAGTAGCCAAGGCGGTGCCGGCTGCATTCTGGAATACATTGTACAAAATTCAAAAAATCAATGAACGAGTACAGAACTAGAACACAACTAGCACTAGCTCCAGTAGCCAAGGTAGCGCCGGTTGTGCTCTGAGGAAAAGGCGGAGCTTGATTTTTCTAGGCAATTTTTTGTAACCTGTGGAGTTTTAGTACTTTCCTACTTCTACTCGGCCCAGAACATTACACCAACGAGTTTGGGCACTTCCCAATCCTATAAATAGATGGAAAACATAAGGGAAAAAGGGAGAATTCCTTGATCATCATAGAAAATCACTCAAATCAAAGGAGAAATTCTTCAATTAAAAGTGGGTTATGAAAGAAGGTCTTTAAAGGAAGAAGAATGAGACTTGTCTATGAGTGCTTTCTTTTTCTTGAACAATGATATGTTAATTGTTTTATTGTAATTTTACATTATTTTAGATATTCATAGTTTTTAGAGTTGTTTGATCTTTCGATTAATTTATTGTTTTCTTGGTATTTAATTATTTGGGCTAATCACAAGACTATTTGGTTGTTTCTTTCCATTAACTTGCTTGGGAAAGGGGTTGATGGTGGTTTCAATTTAGTAGTTTCATATTTGTTGTCTCTTAACTTGCTTGGGAAATGGGTTAATTGTTAAGAACAAGGTAATTAAAGGTTAATTGATGTCTACCAGAGTATAGATTTATTGGTTAATTTCATGTTTTAAGTTTACCAGAGTATGGAAATTTAATCAAGGATTGTGTTTAATGTATCTTTTGGGTGAATTAGTTAAGACAGAGTATGTGATGCTAATTTGTCTAGAAGATAGTAATTTCATGGATTAGGAAAAAAGTGAGTCTACTTTAATCCTTCATGATGCCAAGAGAATAATTAGTTATGATAAGGGTTGGATGCTTTAAGATCATAGTTGTCTAAACAATGGTTTGAGTTACATAATTCTCCATCCTTAACATGTATATATTTTATTTTATTATTATTTTTTATTTCATTTTCACTTTATTGAGTCGGTTAAACAATGAAAGAAAAGGGATTAATGCATACTTGTTCCTTGAGGATCGACACTCGTTTGAACCCCATGCTATGTTAATGATGAGTACGCTTACTCATATGTGTAATTTGGATTTAACGTTTTAATGTAAACTTGATTGAGAATGTGCTTAGTCTTTTATGCGATTTTTTTACCTAAATCCATACACATCATGCATTCTCTTAGCCATCACATGTCACTATGACTACGAGATATGGCAAAGGGATATCAAGACAACCTTTCTTAATTGCTATCTTAGCAAATACATCTATATGTCCCAGCCTGAAGGCTTTGTTGCGAAAGGCCAAGAACATATGGTTTGCAAGCTTAAAAAATCCATGTATGAACTTGAGTAAGCATCAAGAGCATGGAACATGTGATTTGATGAGACTGTGACGTCTTATGGGTTCATACAAAACGTGGATGAACCATGTGTGTATAGAAAGTCAGATTGGAACAATGTGCCCTTTAAGGTACTTTACGTATATAACATTCTACTTATTGGAAATGATGTAGGGACATTGTCATTTATAAAGATTTAGCTATCAAGTCAATTTAGCATGAAGGATATGGGAGAAGCTAGTTATATTCTTGGTATTAAGCTTATTAGAGATAAGAAGCAAAGAATGTTAGGCTTATCTCAATAAGCTTATATTGACAAGATACTGGCTAAGTTTAGTATGGATCGGTGCAAAGGGGCAATCATACCCTTTAGGCACAGGTTAACTTTACCTTTCATGCAGTATCCTAGGACACAGGAAGAAAATAAGAGGATGAGTAGGATTTCCTATACTTCGATAGTGGGAAGTCTCATGTATGCCTTACTTTGTACTAGGTGGGATATCTGCTTTGCAGTAGGCATGGTTAGTAGCTATCAATACCCTAGGTAAGATCATTGGCAAGCTGTAAAGCATATACTCAAGTAGCTAAAGGGAATGACGGATTATATGCTACTTTATAGAGCTAATAACTTAGTTCCTACTGGTTATACGGACTTAGATTTCTAGGCGAATAAAGATGAAAGAAAATCCACTTGTGGATATGTCTTCATTTTGTCTAGAGGGACTATTTCATGAAGGAGTGTCAGGCAATCTTGCATTACTGATTCTACTATAAAAGTTGAGTATGTGGCAGCTTTAGAAGCCTCTAAAGAAGCGGTTTTGCTCCAAAAGTTCCTCACAGAACTTGGAGTTGTGCTATACATGGAGAGGCCCATAACAATATATTATGACAATTCTGGAGCTGTGTCACAATGTAAGGAGCCAAGAAATCATAGGAAGGGCAAGTATATTGAACGGAAGTATCACTTGATCTGGGAGTTTATCCAGAAATAGGAGATAGTGGCTGATCAAATTTCCTCAGCAAACAATTTGGTGGACCCATTTACCAAGCCTTTAACAGAGAAGTTATTCAAAAGACACTTGGACGTCATAGGGGTAGGTGCATATGAACTATCATAGTCCATTTAGTGTTAGTGGGAGATTGTTAGAATATATGCCCAAAAATATACTATGTATTTCCGTATTCTAGAAATTAATAAAAGTTCCATTCATTAATGGTTGTATGTTTACATATATTCACACATTAAAGGTCTAAGTGTGTTAGTAAGTAATCTACGTGATTGTTTTATATTTTAATAGAAATGTGTAGATTATGGGCTACTAACACATAAGCAAAAAATTGTTCTTGATCGATTGATGAAGCTGGACACTTTATCAAGGTTTAGATCATTACATTATAGTTTCTAAATAGGGAATGATTTACCTTTAACCAGTGAGTAGTCCACTCACACTAATAGTGTAAGCGTATTCGGAATACGTAGAAATGGACCGTGTGAAAATAATTTTTAGTAAAGTACTAAAATAAACAAAGATTGGTTTATCATAGCTACTGTGTGGACGAGTACCCTAGGACTTGAATATAAGTTGGTGGTCTGGTGAAGCTGGACTTGTACACTTTGATGTATACTGGGTGAGCTATTATCGCAAGGCCAATAACATTGTACGTTGGGTGTATGACTCTAGTTAATTAAGACGGACTTATACAATAGAGTTTTTATACTTCATTACGTGAAGTAATCACCCCCTTGTGATTTTTCGAGATAATCTAATAATCCATGGCCCTGGGAAACATGACTAAGTATGTACACTTTTTGGGTAGCTCCCTATGATAAGTGGATACGTATTAAAAGTCGTGGATTATCGAACTAGTTATCAAAGGATGGTAGATGTCATTGAGAAATGTGTTAGTACTATTTTTCAATCTCAATGATGGGTGTTACATAGATGGGCATTTTCATCATTACACTTGTAGGTCAGAGACATTTTACTCGTAATATTATTCTCGGAGTTAATATTTTCATATGGTGATAAATGAAATATTTAAAATGATTAA
Organism: Voacanga thouarsii; assembly: GCA_026120185.1. Lineage (NCBI taxonomy): Eukaryota > Viridiplantae > Streptophyta > Magnoliopsida > Gentianales > Apocynaceae > Voacanga > Voacanga thouarsii. Next base: position 43,585 of record JANUWF010000810.1, on the reverse strand, counting down.
AATATAGCTATTTATTAGTAGAAGTATTTTGGTCATTTTAGTAGCTAAGAATAATAGGTCTTTTGGTCCCTAAAGTAGCTCAAATAACCTTAGTAAATTTATTTACTATATGGGCTTCTTTGGTGAATTTATCGTTGGAAGAATTATTCTAGGAGTCCAATTTTTATTTATTTAGGCTAGAATAATTAATTAGGCTAATTTAATTACTTATCTTGGATAATTTTATATTGGGCCCAAGTAGTTTAATTAATTAATAAAATAACTAATTTAATTAATTAGTTTATTAATTAATTAACTTTGGTAATTTTAATATTGGGTCTAAATGGATTAATTAATTAATATGGGAGCTATTTAATTTGTCGTTGGACTAATTAAGAGAGCATGGCCCATCAGGATTTTGATAGAAGTAGCCATGTAAAAGAAGAAAAGGAAAAAGAGGAAAAAGGAAATAAAGAAATTGCAGTGGTTGATTTTGTTTCTAAAAAGATAAGGAAAATCTAATAATTAAAAAGGGATTTTCGTATGGCTTCACTGGTTGACCAAAAATTTTGAAATTGAAAACAGAGCTTTCATTTTTTCTTTGAGAAAAAAAAAAAGAATTGAAGCCACCGATTTTTCTTGGTTTTATTTTTCCTTCGTTTTTCCTTAACGTTTAGCTTTTCCATTTTTGTTTTAATTTTATTCACCCTAATTCTACTTTCACCAGTAGAGGTTTATAGTGGTTAGAGAATACTCTAGAAGGTCAAGTTCTTGCAAATGTGGTATATGTTTGATGCGCAGGAGCCGACGATTAGCTAGTTTCGCTGTTGAATAAGTAGATGTTCCTATTCAATAAGCACCGTCGAACCCGAATCCATCTCCTGTTATTAAAGTTAATTTCCCTATAAGTAAGTACTCCTAGACTTTAGCTTGGAAAAAATATTAATTTCTTGTCTTCTGCTGCATATTTAATTTTCCTATGATCCTTTAGTATGATAGTTAGAATGTATAGATCTGCAATGAAGACCATGAACAGGCAACCTTGGCACCCACCAATTCCCTTCCCACCAGTTGATTTACCAGAACATAAGCCTGAGCCTAAACTCTGAACCACCTTCGGAGGAAAATAGTGAAGATGTGGCCCAATACATTGAACCACCACTTGAACCTATAATTGACTGGAGTCTAATAGTGAGAAAGAGAGTGATATTATGGAGTTTGCCCTAATCCCACCTATTTCGAAAATTGACTTAACTGTAGATAGTGATGACCTAGGAGAGATAGATTATGAATCCCCAGCAAAGCACCTAGATGTACCCCAACTAATTCATTTTAAGGTTGGGAAAGGTTCAGGAAAACCTAGAAAGGAACACATGACTTTTGGCTTTGTAGATGGTGCGGGAACAGACTTCTCTAGAAACATTGGGGGATGGTTATATGAAGTTGATTTTGCGAATTCTTATGAGTAGAAATTTATGGGTTTTGCATGTTTGAAGACTATTTGCTTTCTTGCTCATATAATAAATTTATGAGTTAGAAACTTTATTTGTGTTTAATTATTTTCTTTAAGTTTTGTCTTTAAAATACGGATATCCATGTGATATTCCTTTCCTTTATAACACACTTTCTTTTCATGCATGAATTGCATATCTTTTGTAACTAATTGAATGCATAGTTTCTTTTACTCCTTTAATATACAATAGCTTCATTAGTATAAAATAATTATATACATGCATGAAATATTATTATGCTTTATCCTTGCCATAATTGCATAAATACTTATATTTATTCGTATTTCTTTGCAAAATTATGTTCATGAAACATAAGTATCAGGTATGAAATCTATTTCTTTTAAGAGTTATACATTCATGCATGCAATAGATGTTATTCTATGAGAGGGTTGCTTTTGAAAAATTCTTAAGTACTTTAAAGATAGCATGCAAGTACCTTAAATGAAAAATATTACATTTTTTTTATGCTAAACTATTCATTTTGCTAATTGTATTTTTTACAAGAGTATTACTTATGTACATTCATAATGAGCATGTGACAGTTATGACAAAATGATGTTGACTCGACATCAAATCAACCCCTACGCCATATTGTTCCCAGAGAAATACATAGTGATGTTATTGTGGCCCAACCTATCGATAAAACAACAAAGATTCTACAAGAACTTATAAAATTGAGGAGGACATTAGCATTTTCTCTTGTAGCCACATGTGTCGTAGCCATGGATGCTGTTACTCAAATCAAGAATGGGGATCAAAATAGAGCTATTAATAAGACTTCACCAACAACTAGACGTTTCCCTAAAAATAGGGCAACTAGACAATAGTGGAAGAATCGGAGGAAACAACCATGAATAGCTCTAGTAAGCACTGTTTTGAGAATAGAAACCTACTACTACTATGGAAAGAAACGGCATGTGCTATAAGATTGGTGGTCAAAGAAGTCAAAGAAAAGATGTTTTGACTATGAGGAAGTTACATATTTGAGAGGACAATGTCCAAGGAAACCATGGCCCAATTGAGGGAATTCAGTCCAACTGCCATAGATGAACGACTGAGGAAATATAACTAATGAAGGAAATAAGACGGGATTGCAAGTGAAGAACAAAGTGTTTGCGTCGAGCAGATAAGAATTGGTATTGTATGCAGTAGGGTAAGCTCTTTATTTTAATTTTTGAAAGGAACAGACTCTTTAATCTTAGTACCACTCATTTGTATATGGTGTAGTGTACCCATCGTTTGAACTGTGATAGTTGGGAGTTAACTTATAATTGTCTGGACACACTCTTCCATGTTTGGAGGTAGAATTCATAGGCTTTATTTAGAATACAAAAATTCTAGATAGTGAAAAAATTTACCCCAGAATATAATTTATGTATTCTTGAGTATTATGATAGCCTATTCAACATGGATTTATTGTCGAAGCAAGAAGCTTAGGTTACTTATAGAGACAGGATAATACATTTTAGTAGTTCGGTTGGGTTTGATTAGTTGTAGATGAAGTGAGGTAAGGTAAATATAGAGCTTTATATAAGGTATGTAGGATTGTAAGCTATTGATGAAAGAATGACTAGGAATATCTTGCTTTATTAGTTGAGGTATACAGGAAGTATGAGTTTAGGATGATACTCAAGTGGTTAAGGGGTTTCTTTAAAATATTTCTAACGAAATAGACCATTTCCTATCTGCTTGGGGAAGGAATTCATGGTAAATATGGTGTTTGGCTCGGAATAGTTGAAATTAGTTTTAGCAACATATAAGTGGCATAAATTCTTAACCACTATGGTAAGTGTGGGTTCTGGTCAAATGCAGTTTTATTTTCAGGACATGTAAAAACTAAAAAAAAAGAATAAGACAAATACGATTTATTGTAGGTAATGCCTCTTGATACAACTCAAGAAAGGTATAAGAGGTGGAATTTATAGATATTAGCATAATGTTACCGTGGCTTCTTTAGGAGATTCACAATCCTTGCGCTACTTCAAGCTTGAGTACTACAGAAAGATTCGTCAAGTTTGTGAAATGTGAAGGGTGAAAAGACTCTCCAATAGTCCCAAATCCGTGTTTGCATCTATATTTACCCAACTAGGAGAAGAACATAATGCGTCATGTATAGATGCATCGAAGGACGGATTGGAAGCGGCAATGGTAATTTCTTTAGATAAAAGAAACTTCTTCTTGATATCGCTTCTTTCCTCATTCTTTTTAGCTTCTTAAAGCTAAAACTATTCCACCACCTTTTGTCATTGTTGAATGACTAATGGAAAAACCATCAAAGAAAGACACAATGGAAAATTTTTAGTTTTTCCAAGCCATATCTAGGAGAGAGTACTTACTTTTCCTTATTGGTCGAAGATTAACCAACGCAAGGACGAGTTGCACTGGAACTTATTGCGTTGGAAGGAAAGAAGGAGGCGTCTACTGTTCAACTAGAACTCCTGCCAATCTTCTACTTCTACGCATCAAGCGTTTTCTCTTTGTCTTTCGAAATATGACTCTACCTTGCTCTTAGGTTAGCTTGGAGAGAGCTCTCTTTTTGTATAATCAAAACACTCTTCTAGAGAGAATGAAGAGAAAAGACGAAAGCCACAAAGAGAGAGAGATGGCACACTTGAGATGAAGAAAACTCTAAAAAAAACGTTCAATTTTTTCTTCCTTTTTACCTCAAATTTTCGGCCAACCTTAGGGCTTCATTAAGCCCTAATGGGCATGGTGCTGTACTCCAAATCCAATCCAAAACTAGCTTAATCCTCTTAATTAATTATCTTTTCTAGGCTTTATTAAATACTCAAGATTAATTAATTAATTCTAATTAGACTCTTAATATATGTCAACATATATTAGCCCAATTAATTAATTTATTCCAGCCCAATTCCCTTAATTAATAATTAACTTTTTTGGGCCTTATTAAAACCCAAGACTAATTAATTAATTCAAATTTTACTCTTAGAATAAATTTTATTTCTCTTCCAAATAATTATTCATTAAGCCTAGATCGTATCTAAACAACATTAAGGTAATTTGAGCTACTTCGGGGACCAAAAGACATATTATTCATGGCTACTAAAATGACCAAAATGCCCTTACTATTAAATAGACCTATTTTATCAATTTAAATATTTCCATTTATCACCATATGGAAATATTGACCCCAAGAATAATACTGCAAAAGCAATGTCTCTGACCTGCAGGTGAAATGACAGATGTAACACCCATCAATGAGACATGATAAATGTACCAATACCTATCTCAAAGACATCTACCATCCTTAGATCTCTAGTTCGATAATCCATGACTCACTCGAATGTACTTGCTTATCATTGGAAGCTACCCAAAAGCACATATTCTAGAGTCACGTTCCCAGGGCCTTGGATTATTAGATAATCCTGAATAATCACAAGAGGATGATTTAACTTCACTAAGTGAAGCAAAGAAACTCTGTTACATGAGTCCATCTTAACTAACTAGAATAATACATCCAATATACAAGGATATTAATCTCACAAAAAAAATCTCACCCAACATACATCAAAGTATAAAATCCTAACTTCGTCAAACCACCAATTCATACTCAAGGATGAAGGTATCCATTCACGTTGTAGTAGTAATAGTCCAATCTCTATAATTATAGTACTTTAAGATACACTACTACTATAGGTCCAAATCTACGTATTCGAAATATACTTATGCCAATTATGTGAGCGAACTACTCACTGATACAAGGTAAACTATTCCTCATTGAAAATCATGGTATAATTGTCTTACCTTGATGAAATGCCCAGTTCCATCAAAAGACTATGAACTTAATTTTACTTGTATGACAAGTACCCATGGTTTATATCTTACTGTGAAAAATGACCCAACACATAGACCATTACTTTTCATACTTAGACCTTTAAGTGTGCAATAATATAAGAAACAAACTAAGCTGAATGAATAAATATTTTATTATAATATGTTTACAGAATACATAGTCTTTAAGGGCATACTTTCCAACAATCTCCAAACCTGCACTATAAAGACTAAGAAAATCCATAAGTGCCTAACCTTATGACATCTTAGTGTCTATGAAATACCTTTTTTGTCAAAGGCTTGGTAAAAGGGATCCGCCAAATTATTGAACGAGGAAATCTAGATGAGGTAATACTCCCTCTCTATGTGCTTGCCCTTCCTATGGTTTCGAGGTTCATTACATTGTGACACCACTCCAGAGTTGTCACAATAAATGGTGACAAGCCTATCCATGTGTGGTACTACTCTAAGTTCTATGAGGAACTTCTGGAGCCACATAGTTTTTTTAAAATCTTCTGAAGCAGCAAGTACTCAACTTCCATGGTCGAATCAACAATACAAGATTAGTTGATACTGTTGGGTATCTCATGCATATCATATATGGCGTAGTGGAAAAATAAAATAAGATACCAACCCAAGATCCACATATGTGTGGAAAACAAGATATAAAGAGAACAAAGGTAACAACTTTTTACCTTTCTTTGATCATGTGGAAAACAAAATTTTCCTTCTTCAAGTCGAGGCGCGATCCAGCAATCCTCTTGATCAAACACCATAAGAATTGAACGACAAACCACTATAATCACAGTGTGTGATTATCTCTAACAGAAATCCACATGGGGGATCACACTCAAGCACCAAGATGTTTATGTGCTAGCATAAACAAGATGGCGGCTAGGGTTAGGGATTTTCATTTTTAGGAAAAACGTGAGAGAGAGAAGAGAGAGTTTCGTTGTTCTTTTTTTGGCGTCAATCTCCAATCCATTAGGGTTTCGTGTATATCATCATATATCACAAAAAAATGCCTACCAAAAATTGAGAATTCTAAAACAATTAGAATTCCCTAATTGTAATTGGAAACATTAAGCTCTCACAATTACAATTTGGATCATAAATTATAACTAATTATGATTTGGCCAAAATAACTTCTCTTTCTCGCAATTGACCCCACTATGTTATCAAATAACATATTGCGTATTTAATCATCTATTGTGTGTGACCTATTAGGTTTCCTGGTCACTTGGTAGCGAACATGAATTAATCCAAATGTCTTTAAGATTAATAATCCATAATTAATTAGAATTAATCATATTGATTTTAATCAGGATTGGTTTATTAATTCATCAATTAATAAACCCATATCCATAGATCATGAGCGGTATCTAGCAATACATCATGACCACCCAAGAGTCTAGAAAGTCAAGTGGCTTGACATGAACCCTTCAATAACAAACTACAGTGCAATTAATTCCTTTCACCATACAGTATCTCATTCGGTTTGAAGTACGGAATTAGTGTCAACTCCCTCTAAAATATATATAAATTCTAGCTCGAATATTATAGTACTTGTACCAGGAACCCACTACTCTAGATGTGTTTCAATTAGAACTGTTTCCAATACACAGTCACCTTGGTCAAGGACTTCTTAAGTAGTAATTCCTACAAGTGGCCGTGAGATATTTGCCCCTACTATAAGGAGTGGTGAATCCTTTATTGACCCTCTCAACTACTTTCGTTTACCTCACAAAGTACCTAATATCCATCCCATAGGCGGCCCTCGATCTGGCTCCAAAGATTGGAATCAATGCACAATGCTCAGCAAACAAAGTACCTTAAAGATCTCAAGTCTAAGGATACTTGCACGTTTGCTATATTGAGATTATATCTCTGGCACTAAATAGCTATCCTTGTGATTATCTCATAACTAAGTCATCCAATGAACTTATTCCATTAACAAGCATCCATGGGTTAACTTTGAGTATCTCAATACTCACGGATATGAGAACTACCACCTAATCAGATCAAGAAGTCTAACACATGCTAGTCTTAACGCATTAATGATGTCCAGTCTCATTAATACTATGACTATGGACTATTTAAGTACTAACACTATATAGTGTAGTAGGAATCTCATATCATGATCTCTATCATCATTTCCTTAACATAGTGTTGTACTATGGACTTTATCTAACAGTTATATTACACAAAAGTAATCAAAAGAAACTGTAAGATAAATAATGCCTTTTATTAAAATAAAATATGTCATACACAATGTATAAGTGATTGCCTCTAAGGCATAACACTAACAAACTCTCATTTGCACTAAGTCTAATCATTCATGTTTCCAATACTGAATGACTCAACATGCCAATCATGTTTCTTTTGGGATAGTGCTTTTGTAAGCGGGTCAGCTATGTTCTCATCCATGGGAACTCTCTCTATCTTTATTTCCTTAGCTGCTTTAGAAGTGGTCATGTACTCAGTTTCTGTCATAGAGTCGGCAATAGTCTCTTGTTTGGAACTTTTCCAACTTATTGCCCCTCTGAACAACGTAAACACGTAGCCGGATTGTGATTTGAAATCATCTTTGTCAGATTGAAAACTAGCATCAGTATACTCGTTTACTTTCAAATCACATTCGCCATATACTAAGAACACATCCTTAATGAAATTGAGAACAATTAAGAATTTGATTTGGACTTGATTTTGTCGTTTACACTGAAGCATAATTCCTGTGGAATTTGGACGAAATTTGGCTTCCAATTGAGCCGTGTGAAAATGCTTAGCTGACTGGCACTTTTCTTTTCTTTCATTGAATCAGCACAATTGAAGCCACAGACCACCTAAGCCACACAACTGTCGAATTTTCTTCTCTTCTCCTGTTATTGTATCGGCTCAATTGAGCTGCAAACCTGAGCTACTGAACTTGCTGAAATCCTTCCGCTTCTCTTTCCTACAGAATGTATTGCTTTTGTCCTTTAATTTAGCCACTTTTGTTGACTTTCTCTTCACTATGGACCCACCGAATTTGTTTCTTGCTTTTGTCCTTCAGTTTGAAGCTTTTGTTTCCTTGATTGAGCCATGAGCCATGAAGCCAATTGCTTCTTTTTCCTTTCCAATTTCAATTGTAATTTTTCCTCTGTTCAATCAATTCTTTTTCCTCTGTTATTTCGTCGCTTGTCTCTATTCTTCCAGTAGATGACCGGCACCGGTTCACTCTCTTGTGGCCTAGTGCTAGCCCTATGCTGGAAAATCTATACAATTAACTCTAAATTTCCCCTATTTTTGTATAAAATTATAGAAAAGCATTTTTATAAGGGAAATATCAAATAGAAAGGAATATGACTAGTTATTGTACAAAATGTATCACAAAATAGCCTACAACAACTAGAAAATATATGACTAATTTAGGCCCTATCAGATATTAATTGAGCATTTATTTACATAGTCTAGCAAGTACATAATAGACATAAATCCATCAAAACCATTAAAGTCTAACAAAACACCCTAACCATTCAAATAAATAAACATATTCCAAAAATTCAGAAATAACAGCCATATATCATTGCCAATATTCTTCAACCACTCGTCTAATTCTTCTTCTTCTAACTAATATCCTATAAAATGGTAAATAATGAATGAATTCACTAGCTCAGTAAGGAAATTTGGCTTACCTAAGATTGAGCATACTACATACACATATAAATTTATAAAATGCTTGTTCAAAATAACTTTCAAGTTATTGTAGTACACAACTCATGGGGTTTTAGAATATCTTCTTAGTTGGTTGGTCGCGCCATATGAAGATCTAAGAATATTACACAAAGAAACAAGAGGGAGGAAAAGAAGAACAATAAATTTCTTAGTTTTACTCAAAATTGAGCCAAATGATACATAACTGACACCTGAATACTGAACCGATGTTGTTTATTCAATGAAAATAATGACCAATAAATCAATGAAAAAAATTATCGTTTCAATAGAAGAAAACCAATGCCGAAATCAAATCAGAGGGGAGTCAGATCGGGTGGGGGAACACGGCCAGCGGGGGTGCACTTTTAAATGCACAAACGTGATTTTCAAAGTACCTAAAAGCCAACCTGCAAAATCCTAACCCCAGGAACGAAACCAACCATTCACTTTATCAAGGAAAAATACTATTTTTGTTCAGGAAAACCGTTTAAACTTGTTTATACACACTTAAACATAACTTAATTCACGAAGATGATTTATGCTTGTGGACTTAGTTTGGCTTAATTGATCAGTCTTCTAATTATTATATCCTATTGGAAGAAGGGCCTTAGCTTATTCTAGGTATTATATACCTCTAGTAGCGCCTTATAACTTATAAAGTTGGGAATTCCTTACCAAAGCAGAACCCACAAGCAATTTAGCATTTTTATAAATCAAAATCAGAGCATAAACATAGAACAAAACTTAAACCAATAGATTCCATTTACAATATCAAAACAAAATTTAACAAATAAACATATCATGCTTAATACCATTTTTCATATATTCAAAATAGAAATTTTATAAAGGATTTAAAACGCACATGATTTTTGTAAAACAACAATCAGTAGCCAAAATACAGGTAAACCCAATTTCCTTACCTGATGCCATAATCAAATAATTCAACAAGTTAAATCTTCTTAATCACTACCAACAGCTCTTAGATGCCTACAATTCCCTAATAACTACAACCACAACTTAGAATCATAACATTACTAAAATCCCCCAATTTGAAACCCTATAACCCATTACCTCATAATCTTAAACTAGAAGGCCTAAGAACAATCTAGATCCATAATTCGAGAGAAGATGAGTCAAACTTACCAAAGTTTATGGTTTCTAGCTTAATCTCCGCCCTAAGTTCTCCATTGCCATTGTTATTCTCCTCTTCTGGTACAGAACTAAAAGAACAATGCATATATTTAGAACATCGCACATTATAGAATAAAGGAAACCTCAAACTAAAATAATCAATTAAAACTAATAACCCTGCTATCTTTCTAATATCACATAATAACCCAACATCATCAATTGGACCATATGCCCACTAAACATAATTAAAGGAAAACCCAAATAGGAAAGGCCTAAAAAGGGAAAAAAGTCCAGGTCTCACACTTTACCCCTCTTACAAAAAGTTTCGACCTCGAAACTTATGATGCCAGCCTTCACATGATCTCATGTTACACCATAGTCTTATAATAACCAAGAATCTCAAACCTCTAAACGTTTCAGACCCATACATTAACACTTAATATCTATCTAAGCGATCATAACCTCTTGCTCTAATACCATTAAATGTCACGCCCTGAGTCCGAGGATAACATGGCAACATCTCCCAAATTGGAATGCCAAACCCTTAGCATCTCAAACTGATCCACCACACTTCCACTACGCTACTCTAACACTCAAATAACCCGCACTTATAAACTCACACTCCTAGAAACTCAAATTCGTAATCAAGTCTAAGAAACCCAACTAATATTAACTGAGCATTTATTTACATAGTCTACCATGTACATAACAAACTTAAATCCATTAAAACCATCAAAGTCTAACAAAACATCCTAACCATTTAAATAAATGAACATATTCCATAAATTCAGAAATAACAGCCAGACATCATTACCAAACTTCCTCAATCAGTCGTCTAGTTCTTCTTCTTCTAACTGATATCCTGCAAAATGGTAAATAAGGATTGAGCTCACTAGCTCAGTAAGGAAATCTATCTTACCTGGGATTGAGCATGCTACATACACATATACATTTATAAAACGCTTGTTCAAAATAGCTTTCAAGTTATTGTAGTACATGACTTATAGGGTTTTAGAATATCTTTTTAGTGGGTTGGTCGCACCATATGAAGATCTCGAAATATTACACAAAAAAACAAGGGGGAGGGAAAGAGGAAGAATGAATTTCTTAGTTTTACTCAGTACTGAATCAAATAATGCATAACCAACCCTTGAATACTGAAGTAGTGTTGTTTGTTCAATGAAATTAATGACTAATAAATCAAGAAAAAAGACCATCACTTCAATAGAAGAAAATTTGCATGAAATCAAATTAGAGGGGAGCTAGCATCGGGTGGGGGAACATGGCCTGCACCGGATGAGCCAGATAGTGTGAAGCTAGCGCTGGCCTTGAGCAAGGGAGTCAACACCGGGTGTGCACTGGAATGCACGAACACAATTTTCAAAACACTCAAAGGCTAACCTGCAACATCCCAACCCCAAGAACTAAACCAACCATCTAGCTTATAAAGGAAAAATACTATTTTTGTGTACTAAAAACTGTTTAAACATATATATACATACTTAAACATAACTTAATTCATGAAGATGATTCATGCTTAGGGACTTGGTTTAGCTTAACTGAACAGTCTTCCAATTATTATATCCCATTGGAAGAAGGGCCTTAACTTATCCTAAGTATTGTATCTCCCTAGTAGAGCCTTATAGCTTATAAAGTTGGGAATTCCCTACCAAAGTAGAATGCATAAGCAATTTAGCTTTCCCATGAATCAAAATCGGAGCATAAACATAGAACACAACTTAAACTCATGGATTTCATTTACAACATTAAAATAGAATTTAACAAGTAAACATATCATGCTCAATACCGTTTTTCATATATTCAAAATAGCAATTTCATAAAGGATTTAAAATGCACATGATTTTTGGAAAGTAACAATCAGTAGCCAAAATACAGGTAAATCCAATTTCCTTACCTGATGCCACAATTAGATAATTCAACAAGCCAAATCTTCTTAGTCACCACCAAAAGCTCTTAGATGCCTATAATTCCCCAATAACCATAACCATAACTCAGAATCACAACATTACTGAAACCCACCAATTCGAAGCCCTGTAACCCGTTACCTCATAATCGTAAACATGAAGGCCTAAGAACAATCTAGATCCATAATCAGAGAGAAGATGAGTCAAAAACCCCAAACTAAAATAATTAATTAAAACCCATAACCACTAACTTTCTAATATCATATAATAACCCCACATAATCAATTGGACCCTAAGCCCACCAAACATAATTAAAGGAAAACCCAAATAGGAAAGGCCCAAAAAAGGATAAAAGATCAGGTCTCACAATGCGTTTGTAAAATTCGCAATCTTGGGTACAGGCTGAAGTATCACGAGACCTAGGATAGAGATTAATGATTTCAAAATAAAGCCCAATATAATTTAAATGATCTAAAATATGGTCCAAATTGATGGGTTACCTGAGAAGGATCCTAATGCCCATCTTGCAAGCTTTTTGAAAATTTATGACACGTTTAAAATGAATGGGGTTTCTAAGAATGCCATCAAACTAAGGCTTTTTCCCTTTTCAGCTGAGAGATAGAGCAAAATTGTTATTAAAATCTTTGCCCACCAGATCCATTACTACTTAGAATATGTTAGCTGAAAAATTTTTGGCCAACTATTTCCCACCAGCAAGAACATCCAAACTTAGGATTAATATCTTTGCCTTCCAATAATTAGAGTCTAAAAACCTTTATGAGTATTGGGAGATGTTTAAGGAAATGTTTACAAAATGTCCTCACCATGGATTTGAGTTGGGTATGCAATTGCAAATCTTTCACAGTGGGTTGAACTTTATGAATAGGCAATTAGTTGATGTATCTATAGGAGGCTCCATTAATTCTAAAATCTTAGAGGAGGTATTTAACTTGATTAAAAATTTAGCTACAATTAACTATGCTTGGGGTAGTTCACAGTCTAGAGCTCGTGCACATGGAGTACACAAGATGGATACAATGGCTGCATTAAAGGCAAAGGTGAAAGCACTCACTCAAAAGATGGATCAATTGGTAATGCCTTCTTACCAAAGGCAGGTAATGAGTGTAAGTTGTGATTTTTGTGGGGAGAAAGGCATCCAAACCATGAGTGCCAAAATATGGGGTCATCACAAGAACTATTAGAACAAGTGGCGTTTGTAGGTAATGGTCGACAAGGTAATAATCCTTATAGTAACATTTACAACCCAAGTTGGAGGAATCACCCTAACTTTTTATAGAATAACCAAAACCAACCTCGACAAGCTTTTTCTAGTTTTGGGACATAAAGGACTCAACCACCCTTACCTTACAATGCTCCACTAGCTAAACCATCATTGTAGGAATTGGACAACTAGCTAGTAAATAGAACAGAGACACGGTTCCAAGGAGTCAATGTGACCACAAGAAATTTGGAGGCATCCATGCACAACCTTGATAGTCGAATTGGACAACTAGCCAAACTTTTTAGTGATCATCAAATGGGATCACTTGCAGGCAACACAGAGACCAATCCACGTGAGCAAGACCGTAGGAAACACTAATTTTGAACTATTTCAGCTTTTGGACATCTTTTTACTTTTTGTTTTATTTAGCTATTTCGTTTTAATTGTTAGACTGTATTCTTTTCATGAGTTCGTGTTCTTTTTCTTTGATTCTATTAAATTCTATTAAAAAAAAAAGATTTTTTTGGCTAGAACTGACTTGACATAGGGCCCAACCTTTGGCCCGGGCGCCGGGCCAACACGGCCTAACAGAGAACACTGGTAGAATAAGCCTAGTCCTTGGGCCAGATGCCAGGCCAATTCGATCGCAACATCAAAACCGACCATTCTTGGCCATTTTGTTGAAAAAATTTTCATCTTTCTCAATTTTTCTCTCAACCCATCGCTGGGTTTAACTCCAGAATACCACTGGGTCACTTTCTAAACCTCCAAAACACCTCCCAAACACAAAATATTTACTTTGTTCTTGGAAGTTTGGATTAAAACTAGGAAAAATCCAATCTTTTCTTCTAAAACCCATTTTCAATCCTTAGGTTTGGTGCTCAATTTCTTCCATCTTTTTGCATAAGATCATTGCCCATACATTGGAGATTATTGTGGTATGATTTTTCTACACTCTCTACGGTTTAATTTTTTCATATGAAATTTAAGTATTTTTCTATGCATTTTTGGGCAAAAATTCTTGAATATTTTTTGTTAAAGGATTTGATTGGCAATGTTGGTTTCTTTGAGGATCCATTATCCTGGGAATATTATTGACAATGCTATATGATTGATGCCATAACTAAACTTATAGTTTTTGGAACCTATTGAGCATGCTTTCTTTGGTATAACTTTGAGTTGCTTCGATGTTGGATAATTGTTCATGATTGATTTAGCAATGGAATAATATAGCTTTACATTATTAATTGGTGGTTATTGAACATTGTCATTTTTATTGATATTTTGTTTGGTATTGGACAATGGCTAGATTTCTTGTAGGATTATTAGAGGAGATTGTGTATGTTTTGTTAATTGTCATGTGGTGTTTTGTGTTGAGGTGGTAGTGGTGTTGAATGGTGTTGTAATAGCGAGACAACTATGAGTTGAGCATTAATTGTGTTGTGAAGAGTGATTTTGAGAAAGTTCTATTTTTCTGCTCTATTACTTTTCTTCATCAATCCTCATGTCTAGGAGACCTAAAGGGTTAGCACCAGTGGCTAAGAGAGCTCGACATGCATCTTCTTCGACACATTCTTTCGAGCCTCTCCCTATACAGTCTACCCAATTCTATGACCCCATTTATCACATTTGGTATCAAAATCACCAACATAACAAAATCATAGTAGAAAAATGATATAAGCCTTTCCTAGAAAATTCTTCGGAGCTTTCTGCTACGTTTAGATGGTTAGAGTAGGAGCCTATCATTAGAATGGAGGGTGCTTACTGTCCTGTGCACGTAAAAGAGTTTTATGCTAACATGATGGATAAAAAGAAAAACAACCTCCAAGTCATCTATACCATGGTGAAAAGGGTTCGTATTGAGTTTGAAAGGACTAGACTAGCTAGGATTTTGGGAGTCCCTGATAAGGGGCAGTGGATTACTGTAGACCATAATAACCAAAAGGTCATTTCTGAGCCTATATGAGATGTGAGTGTTGTAAGGGCTAGTTTAAACAAGTGGAGAAAAAGGGTGAATAGGATAAAATATTTACTACTCAAATGACCTTGAGGCTTAATGGCGTGCCATAGTCTATGTCATTGCATTCAACGTCTATCCTAAGCCTAATGGCTTCAATGAGTCTAGGGTCCTTAATTTTTACATTTTGGATAAGGTGAGGAAAAGTGAATCTATTCCCCTTGCTCCAATTATTATTCAATCTATACGAGAGATTGTTTACTCTGGTACATCTGCCAAAGCCCTTAAATTCTCTTTGGTTATTATGCATATTCTGAGAGATTTTGGAGTAAGGTTCGATGGAGAGTTGAGTGAGCCTACTACTGACCGAGACGTAGTGACTAAGCATACTTTAGTTCAGTGTAGGTACCGCTAAGATGAAAGGGTAAAGCGGTGGAAGAAGACTTTTGAGGTACAACACTGTGGAATGGAGGAGCTTCCCCCTGACAAGGAGGAGGAAGAGGAGCCACCTACTAGACTTTCCCTTCGTGCCACTAGTTCTTATTTGCATATTGATTTTGAGGCACGAGTAGAGGCTCAGTTGGAGAACTTCTATATCACAATAGTGATTACTGTGGTGGAAAATAAGAAATCCAAGCCCCATGATCACAAGTATGTGATTTAAAACAGGTTTAACAAGTAACAAAGGTAACGGTTTAACCTTTTATTTGAGCTTCTGAAAAAAAGTTTTTCCTTCTTGTCTGACGATTGTGGCGCGATCCTACAATCCCCTTGATGCCAATGGATCACAAACTGGTTGATTGTCGTGCCTCTGTGATCACAGTACGCAATCACCTCTAACAATAGTCCACACAAGGGTCACTCTCAAACACACTAAATCTTCTGTGCTAGCAAAAGAAAATCAGGCAGCTAGGATTTTTAGCTTTTCTTAGAGAGAAAAAAAGAAGAGAAGGTTTTAGAGTATATTGTTTGCCGTGAATAGCTTATCTTATTAGGTATCATGCATATGTCTCACATATATCTCGAAAGCCTACTGAAAACACGACTACAGACTCCATCTGAGAATTCCAAAATGATTAGAATTCTCTTATTGTAATTGGAACCATCAAGTTCTCACAATTACAATTTGGCCCATAAATTATAACTAATTATAATTTGGCCACAACAATTTCTCTTTCTAACAATTAACCCTCCTATGTTATCGAATAACATCTTGAGTATATAATCCTCTATTGTGTGTGACCTATTAGGTTTCCCAATTAATTGGTAGTGAACATGAATTAATTCAAATGTCTTTGAGATTAATAATTCATAATTAATTAGAATTAATCATATTAAGTCTAATCAAGATTGGTTTATTAATTCATCAATCAATTAATAAACCCATATTCTGCAGATCATGAGTTTTATCTAGCAACATATCATGACCACCCAAGAGTTCAGGAAGTCAAGCGACTTGACATGAACCCTTCAATAACAAACTACAGTGCAATTAACTCCTTTCACCACACAATATCTCATTCGGTCTGGAGTACAAAATTAGTGCCAACTCCCTCCAAAATATATATATATATATATATATATATATATATATATATTAATTCTGGTCTGAATATAATAGTACTTGTATCGAGAACCCACTACTCTAGATGTGTATCAATTGGATCTGTTTCCAATACACAGTTGCTTGGCTAAGGACTTCTCGAGTAGTAATTCCTACAAGTGGCCTTGTAATATTCGCCCCTACTATTAGGAGTGGTGAATCCTTTATTGACCCTCTCAACTACTTTTGTTTACCTCACAATGTACCCAATATCCATCCCATAGGCAGCCCTCGATCTAGCTCCAGAGATTGGAATCAAAGCACAATACTCAACAAACAAAGTACCTTGGAGATCTCAAGTTTAAGGATACTTGCACGTTTGTTATATTGAAATTATATCACTGGCACTAAATAGTTATCCTTGTAATTATCTCATAGTTAGGTCATCCAATTTACTTGTTCTATTAAAAAGCATCCACGTGTTAACTTTGAATATCTCAATACTCACGGATATGAGAAACACCGCCTGATCAAATCAGGAAGTCTAACACATGCTAGTCTTAACGCATTAATGATGTCATATCTCATTAATACTACGACTAGGGACTATTTAAGTACTAACACTATACAGTGTAGTAGAATCTCATATCATGATTTTCTTAACACAGTGTTGTACTAGGGACTTTATTTAACAGTTATTTTACACAAAAGTAAACAAAAGATACTCGTAAGATAAATAATGCCTTTTTATTAAAACAAAATGTGTCATATACAATGTACAAATGATTGCTTCTAGGGCATAACACTAACAATACAGGACTGACTCCTATCCAGGAAGGACTCACCCCTTAAAGGTGGCCACCTATAGAGAGACCTACCCTAACCCTTCAAAGGCTAGTCCTAGTAGTCTACCCTTATTGGGTACTCAACATTGTGTTTGTGCCACTTGGGAAAAGAAAGATCATACATTGATTCTCTTTGAAATAGTAATTATGGGTTCCAAAATTCTTGTCAAAGTTGTTTTTTAGGAAAAGTTTAGCATTCTATATAAAATTACTTGTATAATTTCAAATGGTTTTCTCGACTGAAAAGAAAAGAAAAATTATCTATAATTACATTTACAGTACAAATACTCGTATACATTGAGTTTGACTTGCCAAGGTAACTTTGGTCTTCAAACAGCTTTATGCAAGAACTTACCTGATCTTTTGCTCTTCTTAGATACAAAAGTCTTCCAAGGTAATTCAAGTCAACCTAACCCCACTTGAGATAAATACAAGGTATAAGACAAACATCCAAATAATACTTAGCTTCAATAATAAATCTTAGGTCAACTAGCCAGAACAATATGCAACCATGATAGCAATACCTTAAGCTTTAATACTAGCTGATAAAGTATTTTATAAAATAAAATTAGTTTGATAAGTTAAAATAAATAAATGTTATAAATAAGAAATTATGGTTTTAACTATTTATTACCAAATAATAAATAATGAGTAATATTGATAATAAATAAAATTCGTAATAAATTACAGGTAATAATAAACCCTAAATAATATTGGTAATAAATAATATTTAAATAGTATTATTATAAATACTAATAAATTATACTTAATTTTAAATAATAAATAATAAATATAAAATAACAAATAAAATTAATAATAAACAAATTATTATAATATAAATAATGAGTGTTGATAAAAGTTTTAGTAAGGCTAACTAATAATAATATGATTTTAAAAGTAATTTGATATTAATTAATTCCAATATATTATTATTTATATTTAACAAAAATGTTTTATTTATTTCTCTAATAAAATAATAATATTCTAAATAATATTCTATTTCAAACCTACTTAATGTTTTTTGAATTTAATTAATTAATTAATAATAATAATAATAATAATAATAATAATAATAATAATAATAATAATAATAATAATAATAATAATAATAATAATAATGATGATGATGATGATGATGATGATGATGATGATGATGATGATGATGATGATGATTGTAAGAATAATTCTAAAAATAATAAAAGTAGTTCTTACATTAATTTTTATTGCTAGAGAAAATCCATGTACATATTCATACACCAAAGGATTCAACACAAATACCATGTCAATCTATCCAAAACATAGACTTGAATTAACATATACTACAACAAGGATGATATTCTACTAGGCATAATATTATCTACGACTTTATTGAAAAATAATATCATGAAGGCATAATCAACAACGGTAACATGATGTCTAACATGCATCAAAACATCCATAAAGCTCTTAATTATAATGAACATATAGTAATTCTACAGCATAATCTATAAGTCACAACATTCATTCCAATTCTTATATGTTAAATCCACTCCCTTCACCACATACATATCTTCAACCCCACTTTATTCAATCAACCTATCATCATCTAAGAGTCTTGATTTTGAGAATTTAAAGAGCAGATCAAGAAAGAAATACTTGATTTGATGAATGTTTGATGAAGATTCTGCCTTGCTTAGTGGAGGTCCTTGAGCGCTTTTGGCTTTAATGATCTAAAAATTATCCATGATTGTTCATCAACATTTCGGCCAAGAGAGAGAGAGAGGAAGCAGAGCAGAACAAATGAGAGTAAGAAGATGATAATATATAGAAGTTGAATAAAAGAAGAAGAATAAAAAGATTGTTCTTATTTTACTTTTTGGTGTTCTTCGAATCTTTAACTAAAAAGGGTGGTTTGATTCATTTGAAGATTCAACTTTGTGAGTTTTGGTGTTATAAAGTGCACCAAGAAAGAATATAGGCTGAATACTAATGATTTAGAGAGTTTGGGAGTGATTGGAGATGTTTAGAAGTTATTTAGACTCGAAGATGTGTAGTGTGTGTTCTTGGTGTTCTTGGTATTCTTGGTGTTTTTTAGAGAGTTTGAGAGGAAAAGGAATTTTCATATGTGTTGTGTGATTGATGGCCAAATGGCCTAGCTTAGGGGGAGCTTTCAGTTATTCAAGAATGAAAGAGAGAGTTTCAGCTTTTTCAAATTTCAAATTGAGAGAAAAATGGAGATGTTTGAGGTATAGGATTAGGTAATGTTGTTTGCTCTTGGAAGGTTTCTTATCCTTCAATGGTGTATGGCTAAACTAGCTATGTTTTAACCAAGGAATGGAGAGTTGTTTCAGTCTTGGGCTGGCCAAAATGGGCTATGGAATAGAAGAGAATTTTCTGGTTTTATCAACTAGCCAAATGAGTGTTTAATGAAACAAAATTTGGAATTTTAATTTGAAGTTTGAATAAATTTGGATAGAGTGAAGATAAGAGTGTTTTGAGGTTTGTTAATAGAGTCCTATTGTTCAAGGTAGGTAGAGAAGCCAAGAGGTTCTGTCTATGGCTGTAAGATGGCTGAAATTTGGTGAAGTTTGCTGAAGAAATTCGGCCTTAGCATGAAGAGGCAAAGCTAGAAAAAAAAATTATGGAATTGAAGCTCAAGAACACTTGGAATTGAAATGGTTTTGGTGCAGAATTTTTGGTCCCTTTTGGAACGATTTTGCAACTGAAATTTAAGGGTGTTTGAAAGTCCATTAATGGTGGTTTTCCAGCCACCATCTTGAAGAACGAAGGAGAAAGTTTCAGCTGTTCATGTACTCTAATGGATGGCTTCAAAATCATGTTCCAAGGTTGCTAGTTTGCTCCAAAAAAAATTTTGGTTTCGCATTGTTTGTGAAGTTGTGAAAATTCAAGGAATTCCAACCTTCATCCTCACACAAGATGGTTGGTTTCTTGCAAGAATTTGGTAGAGAAACTTGCTGCAATTTTTTGAAAACCAGCTTTGAAGAAAATCTGGGAAATTTCTAGATTTTTAACCAAAACAAGAACAAGAGGAAGATGGAGTTTTTTGAAGAAATAGCTATGGTGATTTCATTGGAATCACTACCTATTCTTCCTCCTCATTTTCGGCAAACCCGTATCCCACAAGAGCTGGAATTTCGAAATTCCAAGCAAGGAATTATCCAAGAATTTTATGGATATAAAAATGAATTGAAGATTTAGGAATAGTTTAAATTTAAAGAAGTTAGGACAAGGATTGCAAAAATAATGGATACAAGAATTCTTTTTAGAACAAGACCACGTGGTTAAGATATTACCATTGTGTCTTTATTAAGACAACATTCCTTATTTTAAGGAATGTAAGAAAGAAGAAAATTCAAGCATGGGTTAAGATAAATATGAATAAAACATAAGTGATGGGATTTGAACTCAAGACCTTAGAGATTAAATCACAAGGCTCTAACCACTTAACCACATTAATTCTTATTTTTATTTTCTCAATCAAACACCCTTCTTAGCTAAGCCTCAAGCCATCTTCCTATTTCGGCCTAAAGTAAAATTACCTTTTTCTCCTTTCTACTTAACAAGCACAAATAAATCATATAACCTATAAACCACAATTTTAAGGCACATAAAATCATTTAAGAGATATATTTCATGTATGATGACATGATATGCATCTTATCACTCTTACTCTAGGGTAGGTTTAGGTGGGGTTTTACAGTTAGAATTCATGGACTCCTAATAGTGCTATCAAAGCAACTTGCCAAACGATTAGGTTGACTAATCTGTGTTAATCGTGTTGTTGAACATGTATATGATATATATATATATATATATATATATATATATATCTGTGTGTGTGTGTGTGTGTGTGTGTTTGAATGAATGAATTTCATTTAATTTTGAATGGTGTATATCAACATGTTCATATGATTAAAATTTTATAATACTTAGCATGCAGGCTGCCTGAATTATGTTTATTCTGTGTGTCTTAATTATTCGATTAGACTAGATTATTTG
Organism: Voacanga thouarsii; assembly: GCA_026120185.1. Lineage (NCBI taxonomy): Eukaryota > Viridiplantae > Streptophyta > Magnoliopsida > Gentianales > Apocynaceae > Voacanga > Voacanga thouarsii. The sequence continues at coordinate 21,988 of JANUWF010000810.1, read as the reverse complement.
CATATTATCTGTAAACTGGTCTCTTTTAATATGATATCGTATCGTTAGCATGCTATCTATCATTCTAAGTTGCAAATTGTTTGTATTAAACTGCCATGATATTTTGTTATCTATATTAACAAAGTTAAAAGGGAATGCAGACTGTCTGTAATATGGTAACTCATGGCGACTGTCAATAAGGGGTCTAAACATTAATTTGATTAATATTCAGAAATCGAAAGGCAAAATCTCATTTAATGAGAAAAGAAAGAATCAAATTTTCCTTCCAGGGACCTTTGCTTGGGGCGCTGCCCCTTGGAACCCTAACTAACTATTCATTATATGTTATTCGTTAGCATATTTTGATTGTAGTTGTGGATTATTCTAAACAGTGCATAGCATAGCCCGTTTTACCCAAATATGATTGGTAGGTTTTATTCTGGTTATTTTGAGTTATAACCTTTTAAATACGGCCAATGTGTCATTTTTCATTGTTGTAAAATTGTAATTGCTTCCTGGAATAGGAATCATTTTAACTATCTAATGTAAAAGATGACGGAGGCCTACAATTACAACCAAGGAGAAGTGTGCCTAAGGCAATAGAGAATGCTCAAGGAGTTCATATACCTAGATTGACTACCTTGATCTTCACTTTGCTCGTGATGATTAATATAGGCCATGGGCCATGCTATGTCACTTTTATTTATGTCTTACATACATATTTGATATGTTTATTTCATGCTTACTACAATCAAAATTTTTATTATTAAAAAAATAAATTTTAAATGCCTTCCAAAATCAAACACTTGTTATTACTTGGATCATCATATGGTCATTCCTACCAACATAGGGTACTTTTGACTATCTAAGTGAGACAAGATGAAAAATGGTTTTCCATATATTTGATATGGTTTGACTTAACTGGGCTATTAAAATGGTTTTGGGTCTCGGGCATTATATGAGATTTTTAGCTGGGACATTCGATGTCTATCTCATTAAATTTAAGTTTTATTTAATTGTAAGATTAAAGCTAAGGCTTACTTATGATTAAAATAAAATATTTAAAATAAAAAAAATTTACCCCACTAAGAAACATCAAAATATTGAAGTTTCAAAAGTTTAAATGCTTTTAGTAGGAGTTTTTCATCAAGGCCTCAAAATTATTTCTTTTGCATATTTTGTATGTAGATAATAGCAACAAATAGTTGGAATAACTCATTGCGATTTATGCTCAAGAAAGACAGCTTATTGGGACTAACTTTCTTAATTGGACACGTAACTTAAGAATCGTTCTTAAGCAAGAAAAAAAGCTCTATGTTCTTGAAAATTCTATTTCCCCTACTCCAACAAATAATGCCCTAAGAGCTGAAAATTTTGCTTATAGTAAGCAGAAAGATGACTCTAACGATGTTACTTGCCTTATGCTAGCAACCATGAACTCTAATCTTCAAAAATAGTTTGAAGAAGCAGAGGGAGGCATATGACATAATTGTGCATCTCAAGAAAATGTTCAAAGAGCAAGCACGCCAAGAGAGATTTGAAATTCATAAGGCGTTCAATGCATGTAAGATGGTTTTTGGCACCTCGATAAATGCTCATATCCTTAAAAGAAGGGCTATTTTGATCATCTTGAAAAGCTCGGTACTCCTGTTAATTATAACATAGCCATAGATTTGATCTTGGATTCATTATCTCTTTAGTATGACCAGTTTGTCATGAATTTTAACATGCATAATATGAAAAAATCCACTACTGAATTGCATGGGATGCTAAAATAAGCTGAACTAGATATTAAGAAGAATACTCCTTGTTTTCTAATGGTTCAAAAATGGAAAGGAAAATGGAAAAAGAACAATCAAAAGGGTAAAATCATGGCTAGTAAGGGCAAGGACAAGGCTAAGTCCAAGTTCAAGCCTAAACTTAAGGCCAAGACACCAAAGGAGGGAGTTTGCCACCATTGTAGTGAACAAAGACACTGGTTAAAAAATTACAAGCTCTATTTGGAAGCAAAGAAGAGGAAGGATAGTGAGATTCCTGTTTCAGGTATTTATGTTATAGAAATTAATTTATCTACTTCTGATTCATAGGTATTGGATACTGATTGTGGATCTCACATTTGTGTAAATGTACAGGGTCTAAAAAGGAAGTAGAGACTTGACAAAAGGCAAGGTGGACCTACAAGTTACGAATGAAGCAAAAGATGTTGCAATAGCTGTAGGAACCTTTGAATTAATTTTTCCCAGTAGCCTTATTTTAGAACTAAATGATTGTTTTTATATTCCTACTATAAGTAGGAATATTATTTTAGATTCTTGTTTAGATTTAGAAGGTTTTGAATTTGTTATTAGGAATAGCATTTGCTCTATTAATAAAAATGGCATTTATTGTAGATATACCTCATTATCAAATGGGCTCTGTATTCTTAATCTTCGTGGATCTTCAAACAAGTCTATCCATAACATTAATACTAAGAGATTGAAATCCAATGATTTAAATCAGACTTACTTCTGGCATTTTCGTTTGGGCCATATAAATGAGAAACGCATTACAAGGCTTTATAATGATGGGCTTCTAATTTCATTTGATTTAGAATCTTACGAAACATGTAATTCTTGTTTATTAGGCAAAATGACTAAGGCACCTTTTTTAGGGACAAAATGAAAGGGCAACTAATTTATTGAGCCTAATACATACCGATGTATGTTGACCAATGAATACACATGCTAGCAGAGGATTTCAAAACTTCATTACATTGATGGATGATTTCAGCAAATATGGCTACCTATATCTGATGAGCTATAAATCTGAATTGTTCTAGAAATTTAAATGAATTTAAAATTAAAGTGCAAAATTATCTTGGTAAAAGTACCAAAACATTTTGATCAAATTGAGGTGGTGAATACTTAAGTCACGAGTTTGACAAGCATCTTAAGAATTGCAGAATTATCTTCCAATTAACTCCACCAGGAACACTTCAATGGAATGGTGTATCTGAATGGAGAAATCAGACTTTATTAGATATGGTTCGATCCATGATGAGTCAAACAAATCTTCCAATCTCCTTTTGGGATTATGCCCTGAGACTACTGCGTTCATACTAAATCAGGTTCCATCAAAATTAGTTCAGAAAATGCCATATGAGATATGGATTGGGAGACAACCTAGTTTATTGTTTCTTAATATTTGGAGTTGCAAAGTTTATGTAAAACGTTTATTATCTGATCAACCTGCATCTAAATAAGATAAATGCAAATTTGTAAGGGATCCTAAGGAAAGTAAAGGATACCAATTTTATCTTTGAAAAGAGAATAGAGTAATTGTTACACGAAATAGATTCTTTCTTGAAAATGAGCAAAATATATCTTGATGAGATTCAAGAGCCATAATTAGTATTTGAACCGAATAATAAACCTCGATTAGATGGCTCACAAGTCAAATATGAGCCCACTTCTATAGAACTAGGACATAGAAAATCTGATAGGGTTTGACAACAACATGAGAGATATGAATTTCTCATCATTGATGATCACAATATGGAGCTCATGGTTAATAATGGGCCCACTTCTTATCAAGAAGCCATTAATAGTTCTGACTCTGAAAAATGGCTAGAGGCCATGAAGTCTGAGATGCAATCCATGTATGATAACCAAGTCTGGATTTTGGTTAATCCACATGAAGATTCAAAAACTATTAGGTGTAAAGGGGTTTTTGATAGGGCTAAAATCACCATTCTTTTCCTAGTTATTTGAGATTGTTTTGAAATACATTTTTTGTAATAACTATACATATTCTTTCATATTTAACATTTAACTTATAAAAGGTGCTTTTGACAAGTATGTGTAGATTTGAGTTAAAATCGAGCAGAAAGTGAAAATTTCCAAAATATACCTAGGGCCAGGCCTTGTCAATGAACTTGGGGCTAGGTCCATTTTGGTCCAACAGAAGAATTTAAGCCAAGAATCAGGGGAAATTCCAGAACAGACCTAGCGCTAAGTCTGGCAAGTGTACCTGGCATCGGGTCCATTCTACTTGTAGGCCAAAAACAGAGAACAATGCTAGAGGAAGAACAGAGTACACCTGGCGCCAGATGGGTCAAAGGTACTTGGCGCTAGGTATGCTCTGGAGGTGAATATTCTATGTATGAAATTAGGAATTGTGAAAAGATTTTGGTACTTTCCTACTCCTACTCGGCTAAGACTTTCCCAGCCATGAATTTAGCATCCAAAAGGCCTATAAAAGCACAAGAAAACACAATGATTGGGGATATACCTAGAGATACATAGAAAGAGGTGGATTCATAAGCAAAAATTCTCAATCTCTCATTAAAGGAGGAGTTCACACAAATTAAGGAGGATTGTTCAAGGGTTAAAAAAGTGGCTTGTCTATGAGTGCTTTCTTTTGTCTTCTTTTTCTTTAACAATGATGTATTCAATGCTTGTATTGTAATTTAACATTATGTTAGGATTTATGATTTTGTGTTAATTCAGTTATTTGATCAATTCTTTTTTCAGCTTTGGTGTTTGATTACTTGTTATCATTGGTTATTGATGTGAGTTCTTCTAATTGACTTCAAACAACAATGTTATGAGTTTCATTGCATTGATTTCGTATTTGTCTAATCTTGATGGACTTCAACGATGATGTTAAGATTATATGATTATGTAATCAAAGATTAGTTGATTTTACCTCAAGCAAATGGCTATTAGCTAGTTTCATGTTTATAAGGAATTGAGCCTAGTGAATGTTTTGGTTTTGTTAGCTTGATTCGCAAATCTATTAATTTAATAAAAAAAATATAGGATTCCATGGATTGGGAAACGATGTGGGATTTATTTAAGTAGATTCATGACTTGTGAAATGATTAAATTTTACCTTATATTCCTTCATGATGCTAAGATGATAATTAATTGAGAGAATTACTAGTTAGTTTATTGTCATGTTTTCTCAGATAATTATCTAAATTGCATAAACCTACATCCTTGATTTATATATATATATATATATATATATATATATCTTTATTTTTCTTTTTATTCTTTTCTCATTGTATTTGGTCAGTTAAACAATGAATGAAAAGTGATTAGCGTGTACTTGTTCTTTTGAGGATCAATACTCTTTAACTCCCTATACTATACTTGCGATGAGTATACTTACTCGTATATGTATTTTGGAATTAATGTTTTAATTAACACTTGACTAGGGATGAATTTAAAATTGATGATATTTATACACCCAAAATTAACGCATCAAGTTCTTGGCGCCATTACCGGGGAGCAATAACATGAAAGCTTATATTTTGTTCATTTAACCATGCTTATATGTTTATATATTTATATGTCTATATGTAAATAGGTGAATATGTATATATGTTCCTTGTATGACTTGATGTCATATTGTGTTTTCTTGTATCCTTGTACTTTAATATTTCTAGATGTTGTAATTCCTTGTAACTTAATTTGTAAACATGCCCTAACTGTCTAACTTGTAAATTCTTTAATCTCACAATTTTTTGTCTTGTGTAGACCTTGCTTTTAGTTTATGACCCGATGTTCCAAAGTTGAGATAGTCGACCTTGAACCAAAAATTGAGAGAACTCTCACTAAGGTCCAAAAGGTTATAAGCGAAAGGGTAAGGAAAGAGATGGAGGCAAATCAGCCTAACAATGGTGGTAACGGTGGAGCTAATAGGTAGATTATGAAGGACATTGTAAAATTCACAATCTCAGGTACGGGCTCTAGTATCAAATGGCCTACGATAGAAGCCAACAATTTTGAGATAAAACCCAATGTAATCTAAATGATCCAGAATATGGTCTAATTTAGTAGATTACCTGAGGAAGATCCCAATACCCACCTTGTGAGCTTTCTAGAAATATGTGACACATTTAAGATGAATGGTGTTTTTGAGGATGCCATCAAGCTAAGACTTTTTCCCCTTTCCTTGAGAGATCGAGCAAAATCATGGTTAAAATCTTTGCCCACCAGATCCATTAATACTTGGAATGTGTTAGCTGAAAAATTCTTGGCCAAATATTTCCCACCAGCTAGAACTTCCAAACTTAGGACTGACATTTTTGCTTTCTAACAATTAGAGGCCAAAAAAATTTTTGAGTGTTGGGAGAGATTTAAGAAAATGCTGAGAAAATGTTCTCACCCTGGATTTAAGTTGGGAATGCAAATGTAAATCTTTCACAGTGGGTCGAGTTTTGCTATGAGGTAATTACTTGATGCATTTGCAGGAGGCTCCATCAACTCCAAAACCCTGTAAGAGGTATTTAATTTAATTGAAAATTTGGCTATGAATAACTATGGCTGGGGGAGTTCACGGTCTAGAGCTTGTGTACATAGGGTACACAATGTGGATGCAATGGTTACATTAGAAGCAAATGTGGAAGCACTCACGTAGAAAATTGATCAATTGGTAATGCTTCCTTCCCAAGGGTAGGTAATGAGTGTGAATTGTGATTATTGTGAGAAAGAGCATCCAAACCTTGAGTGCCAAAATATGGGGTCTTCACAAGAAACATTGGAACAAGCAGCACCTGTAGTTAATGGTCGGCAAGGTAATAATCCTTATAGCAATACTTACAACCCAGGTTGGAGGATTCACCCTAACTTTTCTTGGAATAGTCAAAACCAACCTCGGCAAGCTTTTTTGAACTTTAGGATGCAAAGGACTCAACCACCTCTACCGTACAACGCCCCACCAACTAAACCATCCTTGGAGGAACTGGCCACCTAACGGGTAAGTGGAACGGAAACACGATTCCAAGGAATCGATGCGACCATGAGAAACTTGGAGGCGTCCACACATAACCTTAAGGGTCAAATTGGACACTTAGCTAAACCCCTTGGTGATCGTCAATCGGGATCACTTCCAGGCAACACGGAGACAAACCCACGGGACCAAGACTGGGAGAAACGCTGATTTTGAACTGTTTTAGTTTTTTGCCGAACAATCTTTTTAATTCTCGTTTGTTTTCATTTATTTGGCTATGAGACTCTATGCTTCTTATGATTTTGTGTTCTTTTTTCTTTACTTCCATTAAATTCTAATAAAAAAAATTGATTTTTGACTAGAGCTGACCTGGTACTGACAGTAAAGCGTGGACAGAACATGCCCGATGCCTGGCCCAGTCCCTGGGCCTGGCACCAAGCCCATCTGGCCACCACACTAAAATCGGCCCTCTTAGCCATTTTTGTTCAAAAAACTTTCATCCCTCTCAAATTTTCTCTTAACCCATCGTCGGGTTCATCTTCAAAACACTACTGGATCACTTTCTAAACCTCCAAAACATTTCCCAAACATAAAAGCCCCACTTTGTTCTTGAAAATTTGGATCAAAATAAGGAAAAATCCAATTTTTTCACCCAAAATCTAATTTTCAATCCTTCCATTAGGAGCACGATTTCTTCAATCTTTTTGCATATAATCATTACCCATGCATTGGAGATCACTATGTTATGAATTTTCTACACTTTCTATGGTTAATTTTTTTTTTAATGAATTTTGGGTATTTTTCTATGCATTTTTGGGCGAGAATTCTTGAAATATTTTTTATGAAAAATTTGATTGTTAAGATCGCTTTCTTTGAGCTGTCATTAGCTTGAGAACATCATTGATACTTCTTTTTGATTAATGCCATTGATATTTTACATCTTTTTTGGAAGTGATTGAGCATGCATTCTTTGTGAGTAATTTTTGGGATAAAGGATACTTGTTCATGTTTCACTTAGCCTTATGTTGATAACCTTTGCATTGCGATATAAATAGTATTGCTAATTGAGCATCGTGATTCTAAGCTGAATATAGCTTCATTAGGCACTATTGAACATTGTGGATTTGATCAAGCTTGTTGGTATTGTGTTTGGATTGACATATGTCTATTTTTCTTGCAGGTTTGTTGGAGGAAGTTGAGTAGTGTTTATTGATTATCTTATGGTGTTTTGTGTTGAGTTGGTGGTGGTGTTGAATGGTGCTATAATTGTGAAAATGTTGAGAGTTGAGCATTTGTTGTAAAAAGTGAGTTGAAAGCATCATATTTTTCTGTTCTACCATCTTTCTTCATCCTTCCATCATGTCTAGATGACCTAGACGGTTAGTGCCAGGGGTTAAGAGAGCTTGAGATGCATCTTCCTCCATACATTCTTTTGAGCCTCTACCTACCCAACCTACCCAATTTTCTAATCCTATGGGTCAAATATGGTATAACAAGTATCAACACAATAAGATTATAGTAGAAAAGTTATACAAGCCATCTTTAGAAAATTCCCTAGAACTTTCTACTATGTTTAGGCACTTTGGGTAGGAACCCATTATTAGAATGGAAGGTCCTTGTTGTCCTGTGGGCGTGAGAGAGTTTTATGCCAACATACAGGACAAAAAGAAAAATAATCTCCATGTCATCTCCACCATGGTTAAAGGGATTCCCATTAAGTTTAACAGGACTAGACTAGCAAGAATTTTGGGAGTCCCTAATAAGGGGTCGGGGATTACTATGGACCATAATAACCAAAAGGTCATATCTGAGCTTACATAGGATGTGGGGGCTGTAAGGGCTAGCTTTTGTATGTGGAGAAAAGAAGAAATAGGTCAAAATCAGTATTACTTAAATAATGACCTTGAGGCTCAGTGGCATGCCTTAGTCTATATCTTTGCTTTCAATGTCTATCCCAAGGCTAGTGGATTCAATAAGTCTAAGGTCCTTGACCTTTATATTTCGGATAAGATGGGAAATTGTGATCCTATTCCCCTTGCTCCAATTATCATTCACTCTATGCGAGAGGTTATTTCCTCTAATATTGCGGCCAAAGCATTCAAATTCCCTTTGGTTATTATGTATATTTTGAGAGACTTTAGAGTACGGTTGGATGGAGAGCTGAGTGAGCCTACTACTGACCGTGATCTAGTAACAGAATATACTTTGGTTTAGTGTGGGTATTGCTATGATGAAATGGCCAAGAGGTGGAAGAGGTCGTATAAGGTGCAATACCCTAGAAGGGAGGATCTTCCCCCCGATGAGGAGGAGGAAGAGGAGCCACCTACTAGATTTGCCCCTCGTGCAACTATCTCTCATTCACGGACTGATTTTGAGGCACGTATAGAGGCTCAAATAGAGAGCCAAATGACTCTCCTCCTCCAACTTCGCGATTCCATTACTGATATTTGCCACCACCAGGAGGTTTAAGATTAAAGGTTGGCTACTTTGATCCAACAAGTTACTGGTGCTTCTTCCAGTCACGTAGTTGACGATGATAACAATGATGATGAAGATGACTCTTGACTTACTCTCTTGTATTTTATTTTTCTTTTTTGTTATTTATTTTTTCTTTTTTGAATTTTAATGACCTTTACTAGCTTTTAGGTGTCTTTTCTTTTATTTTCTTTTCCCTTTCTTTTTCTAGCTTTATGTTTTTCTTCGTTTTATTTTTTATTTTTTAGTAAGGACTCTTGTAATGACCCTTCCTTGTGGTGGATTCAAACATGGGGGCACTACAATGTAATGGAAGTATCTTCTTTACTTTATTCTTCTTCTTTCTTCATTTTAGTCTTCTTGGCTGTTCTTCTATTATTCTATCTTTGGCCATTGAGGAAAAGCCCAGTTTAAGTGTGAGGGAGAATGAGGTTGAAGAAATATTTTTCCATATCATTTTTTGTGAAACTTTTTTCAAAACTTTCAGTGATTTTCATTGTTAAGCAAGGTTGTAATTCTTTTTTGTACTTGGATATAAGTTTTGCCATTCATTAGGTGGATTTTTATGAAATTAGTTTTGTTGGATAGGATCTTTGTCAAAACTTGAGAATTTTGATTAATCATGTTTATACATTAGCGTTTGGATGTTATTTGACTCATCTAGTTTGAATATAGAGGATATTATAAATATGGGAAGAGTTTAATGTCTAATTCATGTATTATAGATATAGCTTTTGCTAGCTTTGAGTTATGATGAATAATGTGAGTTGATAAATGATCTATGAGAGGAAAGATTGCGGAGAATTATGAAAAAAGAATTTAGTCGAGTTGAAAAAAGAAACAATGAGTGGAAACAACACTATTTTTGTATGAATTGAAAAAAATGCTCTTATTGATAATTGTTGAAGACCTTTGACTAAAAATGGGGTCAATATGGGGAGAAGTAGCAAGTGAATTCGGTGCACTCTCTTGAAACTATCCCGAAAGCAAAAAGGAAAGAAAGAGCAAAGGAAGAAGAAAGAATTAGTGAGAAAAAAAATGATGAGTGATAACTATAAAGGGGGCTAATACAGTGTGTAAAAAGAAATCCCTGCACTTGAGGCTATCAATTCCCTAAGTCATTGAAAAAATTTTGAGAGAAAAAAAAAATCATTAGGGTGCTTTCCTTACATCATGACTTGAGTTGTGCAATTTTTAGATTTATAATGCTTAAGTTGGTAGATGGCTTGACTTATGTGATTCATATTATCTATATTTTAACTAGAATGGCGAAATAATCTTCTTAAACTAAGGTATGCACTTGATTAATTTGACTTCAAGAGTTTTGTAATGTCTTATCCAATGTCTCAATGTTTGTATTGTTTTCAAAGGGTATGAATAACAAGAGTTGTATCTAAAGTTTGAAGGGAAGACATGATATTTGTTATGATGAAGAAATTTTTGAATGAATAAGAACTTGTATTTTCTTGATAATTTTTCTTGGACTAAAGTATTTTGCTTGAGGACAAGCAAATATTCAAGTATGGGGGTATGTGAAAAGGGTTAAAATCGTCATTCTTTTCCTAGTTATTTGAGGTCATTTTGAGATACATTTGTTGCAATAACTAGACATATTCCTTCTTGTTTGACATTTTGCTTGTAAAAGGTATTTTTGGTAAATATGTGCAGATTTAAGTTAAAATCAAGTAGAAAGTGAAAAGTTTCAAAATGTACCTAATGCCAAGCCCAGCCAATGGACTAGGCGCCGGGTCTATTCTGGTCCAGCAGAAGAATTCAAACTAAGCTTCAAGGGAAATTCTAGAACAGACCTAGCGCTAGGTCTGGCAAGGGTACCTAGCACCGAGTCCATTCTGTCTACAGGCTAAAAATAGTGCAAAACTCCAAAGGAAGAATAGAGTGCACCTGGCGCCAGGTGGGTCGAAGGTACCCGGAGCCACGTATGGTCTGGAAGCAAATATTCTGTGCATGAAATTAGGGATTATCCAATGATTTTGGTACTTTCTTACTCTTACTTGGCCAAGACTTCCCAGCTACGAATTCAGCATCCAAGAGGCCTATAAAAGCACAAGAAAACACATGAATTGGGGATATACCTAGAGATACATAGAAAGAGGTGGATTCATAAGCAAAAATTCTCAATCTCTCATTGAATGAGGAGTTCACCACAATCAAGGAGGATTGTTCAAGAGAGTCTTCAAGGGTAAAGAAAAAGACTTATTTATGAGTGCTTTGTTTTATCTTTGCCTTCTTTTTCTTTAACAATGATGTATTCAATGCTTGTATTGTAATTTAACATTATGTTGTGATTCATGATTTTGTGTTAATTCAGTTGTTTGATCAATTCTTTGTTATCTTTAGTGTTTGATTACTTGTTATCATCGGTTATTAATGCGACTTCTTCTAATTGACTTGAGACAACCATTTTAGGAGTTTCATTACATTGATTTCATACTTATCTAATCTTGATGGACATCAGTGACGAAGTTAAGAATATAGGACTAAGTAATCAAAGATTAGTTGATTTTACATCAAGCAAAGGGCTATTAGCTAGTTTTATGTTTATAAGGAATTAAGCCTAATGCATGTTTTGATTATGTTAGCTTGATTGGAAAATCTATTACTTTAATCAAAATATAGGATTCCATGAATTGGGAAACAAAGTGGGATTTATTTAAGTAGATTCATGACTTGTGAAATGATTGAATTTTGCTATATATTCATTTATAATGCCAAGATAATAATTAGTTGAGAGAATTGCCAATTAGTTCATTTTCATGTTTTCAAGGATAATTGTCTAAATTGCATAAACCTACATCCTTGAGTTGTTTATATTTCTTTATTTTTCTTTTTATTCTTTTCTCACTGTATTTTGTCGTTTAAACAATAAATGAAAAGTGATTAGTGTGTACTTGTTCTTTTAAGGATCGATACTCGTTAATTCCCTATATTATCTATGCGATGAGTATACTTGCTCGTATTTGTATTTTTAGGATTAATGTTTTAATTAAAACTTGACTAAGGAATGGATTTAAAATTAATGATTTTTATACACCCAAAATTAACACATCAGTTTTTAAAATGAAAACAGGCTTAGAGGGAAATGTGCATACTTACAAAGCACGATTGGTTGCAAAAGGTTATAGACAAACTCATGGTATAGACTATGATGAAACCTTTTCAGCAGTTGTAATCTTAAATCTATTAGAATTCTTCTTGCCATAGTAGCATTTTATGATTATGAGATTTGGCAAATGGATGTTAAAATTGCGTTCCTTAATGAAAACTTACTTGAGGATGTGTACATGACATAGCCTGAGCATTTTGATGATCCTTTGAATTCTAATAAAGTGTGAAAGCTTCAAAGATCCATTTATAGATTGAAGCAAGGATCTCGAAGCTGGAATCTTTATTTTGATGAAGCAATTAAAGAATTTGACTTTACAAAAAATGAAGATGAGTCTTATGTCTATAAGAAAATCAGTGGGAATGCAATAGTCTTTTTAGTACTTTATGTTGATGATATGAGCTCGAGAGCTCCAAATTTTGGAAATTAGACACAAGAACAAGTCTCAAGAATTGGTCACCCAATGCTATACCAAAACACCCACAAAATAAGAACCCTAGGTGAATGAATAACTAGAACCCAAATTCTAAAGGGATTTGATCAACTACTTTAATACCAAAACACCCTTGAATCTACAAAGAATTCAAGAACAAGTAGGATGGAGAAAAGTAGGCACCCTTCTAGGTTTCACAACAAGAACACTAGGCAAGAATAAATCTATCCAATACCCAAGATGAAGAAACAAGCTAGATTAACCCAAGGATTTTAGAGACTATAAACAAAGGTGGGTGTAATTCTTTTACCTAGTCTTGAAAGGAAGAACTAAGTAGGAATTCTTCTCTCCAAGAGTTCAACACTATATTCTCTCTTTGAAATTTTAAATCTGAATTCTATTACAAAAGAGGTTATAATGGGGTATTTATAGGCCCTAAGCTGCCCAAATTAATTAGCAAATAAGCATAGAAATTAAATGGCCTTAATACAAGTTTTTAGGCCCTATTACTTTCCCTAAAATAGGTTAAAACATAATAAAAGTCGTGAAAATTAAATTACAAGTGAAAAGGCCAAACATACAAAAAATAGCCAAAATTCCAAGACGAACCTGACTGGACCCGGCGCCGAGTCCATAGACTGCACCCGGCATAAGGTGTAATCTACACGGTGACTATTTATCGCCAGATTAGGGCTAATGTCGGGTCATTCCCTGTTTTGTTGCACCTTAAAACTTGCTCCTGGGACCTCCATTCCATTTCTCTGTGTTTTCTTTATCTTCCAAATGAAACAGTGGTCGTCTTGAGCCCTTTTTTATACTCCTTTGGCCTTCAATCCTTATTTAAAAGTTGATCCTCCACATGGATTGTTAGTTTTGTTGTGTGACTTTTGGCCCTTTGTTTTCCATCCCTCTCTTCACAATCTTCTTAGACCTGGATTTGTTGAATTTGTTATCTTGAAAACCTCCTTGATTCCTCTTGAATGTTGTTCTTACCCATGGCACCATGAAGTTTGATTTTCTCCTTCTTCCCTCTTCTTGAAAATGGCCTTCATGCCTAATTTTATTCCTATCAGTTGATGACATCTTACTTATTAGAAATGTCATCCCTACTCTACAAAGTGTAAAAATATGGTTGGGAAATTGTTTCTCAATGAAATACTTTGGTGAAACTACCTATACTTTAGGTGTAATGATCTATAGAGATAGATCTAGAAAGCTAATTGGCCAAAGTTAAAGTGCATACGTTGACAAAGTACTGAAAAAGTTTAGTATGCAAGACTCTAAGAGATGATTCTTGCCAATGTCACATAGCATTAAGCTCAGCAAAACTTAAAGTCCTTCCATGAAGGATGAAGAAGAGCACTTGAACAAGATACCATATGATTCTGCTATAGGATCTATTATTAGTGTTGTGCCCTAGAGGCAATCACTTGTACCATGTATATTGCATATTAAATTAATAAGAGGCATTCTTTATCTTTCAGTTTGATTGTTATATCTAAATATGTGTACAAACCATTAGATAAAGTCCCTAGTACAACACAGTGTTAAGGAAATCATGATAGAGATCATAATGTGAGATTCCTACTACACTATGCAGTATTTGTACTTAAATAATCCCCAGTCATAGTATTAATAAGATGGGACATTATTAATACGCCAAGACTGGCACATGTTATATCTCTTGATTGGATCAAGCGGGGTTCTCATATCCGTGGGTATTGGGATACTTAGGATTAACGTGTGGATGCTTGTTTTGAAACAAGTTCATTGGATGACCTAGCTACGAGATAATCACTTGGATAACTATTTAGTGCCAGTGATAGAATCTCATTATAGCAAGTGTGCAAATATCCTTAGACTTGAGATCTCCAAGGTACTTTGTTTATCGAGCGTTGTACTTTGATTCTAATCTTTGGAGTCTTATCTAGGACCGCCTATGGGATGGATATTGGGTACAACGTAAAGTAAATGAAAGTAGTTGAGAGGGTCAATAAAGGATTCACCACTCCTAATAGTAGGAGAGTATATCTCAAGGCCACTTGTAGAAATCATTACTCATGAAGTCCTTAGCCAAGGCGACTATGTGATGTAAATGGTTCCAATTGATACACATATCGAGTAATGGATTTCTTGAACAAGTACTAAAATATTTGGGCCAGAATTAATAATATTCTGGAGGGAGTTGGCACTAATTCTATGCTCTAGACCGAATGAGATATTGTATGTTGAAAGGAGTTTATTGCACTGATAATTTGTTATTGAAAGGTTCATGTCAAGCCACTTGACTTTCTGGACTTTTGGGTGGTCAAGAGTCATTGCTAGATATCGCTCTTGATATGCTAAATATGAATTTATTAATTAGAGAATTAATAAATTTAATCCTTTATTTTATTAAGGATTATTAATTCTAATATTGTTAGAATTAATTCATATTATGCTACCAATAAGACCAGGAAACCTAATGGGTCACAGACAATAAAGGTTTGAATGCTCAAATATATTATTTGATAACATTGTGGGGTTAATTAAGAGAAGGAAATATATTTATAGGTGAATTATAAGTTTGTTATAATTCATGTGACCTAATTGTAATTAAGTAAACTTCAAGGACCAATTTGTTAACAATTGGACGTTGAAGGACTAAGTTGCAATTTATGGTAATTATAAATCTATAAATATAAGGAAACGGTTTCCTTAGGGTTTGAGATAGACTATTCACGCAATAACAGAGAAACTGTTTCTCTGCCTTTCTCTTGATCAAACCCTAGCCGTCTCCCTTCTTGATCAAAACCCTAGCCTCCCGAATTCTACTAGCATAGAATTGTGAGATTGTGAGCATTCAACCTTATGTGGATTATCATTAGAGGGAGTTCATTCTTGGACTTCAGTTGAGCTGCAGTGAATGGTTTTGGATAATCTGGATCGTGCATGCGTTCTTGTTTCTGAAATTTTTGAATTCCGGCTTCACGAGGTAATAGACACAATCTTCTCCTTTTTCCCGTTTCTATTGCAAACCCGTGATCCATGGCTTGGATTTCTTGTTGTTTTTCGCTGCGCTTAATCTGATTATGCATGATAGAAATCCTACATCTATCATGTATGCCATGTTATGTACTCGACCCGATATCTCATATGCATTGAGCATGATGAGCTGGTTCCAGTTAAATCTTGAAAAGCCACACTGGACTGCGATCAAGAACATACTGAAGTACTTAAGAAGAACTAAAGATATGTTCTTAGTTTACGGAGGAAAAAAAGGCAAGCTAGTTGTAAATGGTTACAATGATGCTAGTTTTCACTCCGACATAGATGATTACAGATCGTAATCAGGTTTTTTATTTTTTTTGAGTTGAGGTGGTGTAAGCTAGAAAAGTTCAAAGTAAGACACCATTGCCATTTCTGCTACAAAAGTGGAGTATATAGCTACCTCAGCTACAGCTAAAGAAGCAGTTTGGATTAAAAAGTTCATTATAGAACAAGATGTAGTTCCTAGTATTGTGAACCCAGCAGATCTTTATTGTGCAACAATGGATCCATTGCATAAGCTAAGCAACCAATAGCACATCAACAAACCAAACATATACTTAGACGTTTTCATCTCATTCGAGAAATTGTTGAAAGAGGAGATGTAAAAGTATGCAAGGTATGAACTGATGACAATGTTACAGATCTACTGACAAAGCCTCTCCTATCATCTAAACATGATAGTTATACTAGATCAATAGGATTACAGTTTATGTCAAATTGGTCTTAGTGCAAGTGGGAGATTGCTAGGGATATACCCTAAAACAATTTGTACTTCTACTATTGTTGTTATGTATTATGTAATAATACGAGAAATTTCTTTTCATGAATAGTAAATTTAGTTTTGTGGTTATCAAGTACGTCACTTGATAGTAAAACCCTCTAATACAATGACTATTCTTAAATTGTCACTGATCAACTATTATTAGTATAACAATAATAAATTAAGATTAGTATGTTTGTGACTTGATGGCTATGTTTTACTGGTTATGGATATATGTGATATCAAGTCAAAACATAAATAAATGTTAGAGAACATTATATTGAACATGACCCACTATGAGAGTGTTAGTGTTATGCTGTAGTGGCAATCACTTGTACGTTGTATATGACACATTTTATTTTAATAAAAAGGCATTATTTATCTTATAGTTTCTTTAATATACTTTTGTGTAATACAATTGTTAGATAAAGTCCCTAGTATAACACTGTGTTAAGAAAATCATGATAGAGGTCATGGTATGAGATTCCTACTACACTGTATAGTGTTAGTACTTAAATAGTCCCTAGTCATAGTATTAATAAGATAGGACATCATTAATGCGTTAAGACTAGCATGTGTTAGACTTCCTGATTTGATCAGGCGGTGGTTCTCATATCCGTGAGTATTGACATACTCAAAGTTAACACGTGGATACTTGTTAATGGAACAAGTTCATTGGATGACCTAGCTATCAGATAATCACATGGATAATTATTTAGTGCCACTGATATAATTTCAATATAACAAACGTGCAATTATCCTTAGACTTGAGATCTCCAATGTACTTTATTTGCTGAGCATTATGTTTTGATTCCAATCTTTGGAGCCAGATCAAGGGCCACCTATGGGATGGATATTGGGTACATTGTGAGGTAAACAAAAGTAGTTGAGAGGGTAACAATAAAGGATTCACCACAACTAATAATAGGAGTGAATATCTCACGGCCACTTGTAGAAATTACTACTCGAGAAGTCCTTGGCCAAGGCATTTGTGTATTGGAAACAGTTCCAATTGATACACATCTAGAGTAGTGGATTCCTGGTACAAGTACTATAATATTCGGGCCAAAATTAATATATATTATGGAGGAAGTTGGAACTAATTCCGTACTCCAAACCGAATGAGATATTATATGGTGAAATAAGTTAATTGTACTGTAGTTTGTTATTGAAGGGTTCATGTCAAGCCACTTGACTTCCTGGACTCTTGGGTGGTCATAATGTGTTGCTAGATACCGCTCATGATCTGGGAATATGAGTTTATTAATTGATGAATTAATAAACCAATCCTGATTAGAATAATATGATTAATTCTAATTAATTATTGACTATTAGTCTCAAAGACGTTTGGATTAATTCATATTCGCTACCAATTGATTGGGAAACCTAATAGGTCACATACAATAGAGGATTATATACTCAAGATGTTATTTGATAACATAATGGGGTTAATTGTGAGAAAAAGAAAAGTTGTTGTGACCAAATTATAATTTATGGGCCAAATTATAATTGTGAGAACTTGATGATTCCAACTACAATTAGAGAATTCTAATTGTTTTACATTTCTCAGTTTTTTAGTAGGATTTTTCGTGTTTTATGTATGATATGTATGAAACCTACTTGTAGTAGTGTAAGACACACGAAAACAACAAAACCCTAGGCCTCACACGATTCTCTTCTATCTCTCTCTCTCTCATTTTACTTCAGCAAAGAGAAAACGAAAACCCTAACCCTAGCTGCCATTGTTGTTTTCTACTAGCACAGAAAATCTTGGTACTTAAGCGTCATCCTCCGTGTGGATTTCTGTTAGAGATAATCACACACTGTGATTAGAATGGTTGGACATTCGACTCTCGTGGTATTTGATCAAGAGGATTGTTGGATCGCATCTCAGACTTGAGGAAGAAAATTTTATTTTTCAGACGCTCAAAGAAAGGTAAAGCTGTTACCTTTGTTCTCTTTATGTGTTGTTTTCCACACATATACGGATCCTGGGATGGTATCTCATTTTATTTTTTCACTGCGCCATATATGATATGCGTGAGATACCTAACAACGAGTACTTCATGGGGCATGTCATAAGTACCTTCTAGCCATAATGATAATAGAAGTCCTTGGACCTGAATTTATCATAGTTTCCTACTTGATAAATTCTATATCTTGACATTGTCTAAAGTTGTCTTTAACTAGATAATAAATTAGACCAGTGTTGGATATAGAAAAAATCAGGGAGAGAAATATGATTGATAGTGAAGGAATTTGTCCCTCTCATTCTTGGGAATGATGTCCATAGGTCCCTTGATAAGTTAGATTGTTAAAATTCATTGTCATGCTCAAATACATCAATTTGAGATATTGATATAATTTGTTTGAACAGTCTACTATAAGATCAAGAAATAGTTGATTAAGCTTAATAAGGATGACATGCTCTGTGCCTTATGTTTAATCTAGATATCATGGGACAAAAGGACTAAATATAAAATTATGGTTTAGTTTAAAGAGATCACTGATCTTCATTTAACTTGGATAGTTATAATGTTTTGCTAAAAATCGCTTATAACTTGTCGGCCATTTAAATGTGATTTGGGCACACTGACAGTGTTAAATAAACCTATAGGGTCACACATTAAGCGAATACCTTAGGTTATTTTTTTGGTAACCAGGTTCGATGTATCTAGAAATGTGTCTAGGTTAATCGAATCTAAAAAAATGACCAAATACAATGAATTTGGAAATATGTCCACATTCGATGTATCTGGATGATGTCTAGATTATAAGAATCTGACTCGATAAATTAATTAATTAAATCACCAAGATAATGGAAGAATCTTTTCATATCCTTTTTAATTTAGTTTGAACTTAAAATAAATTATAATAAGATATTATGAGAGTTGGACTCCAAGAAGTTCGTGTGGTTTTAAAAAAAAAAAAACCCTAGTCATCTTCTTGTTGAAGACTTCTCATAAAAATTTTGGTGCCTCAATAACTAAGAAAATTTAGCCTTTAAAACCCTAGGCGCTAGCACCCCTAGGGTAACAAATTGGTTTTGCCATGTGTATCCGATAGAGGACGTTCGCATATTACAATGTCTGGTGATCGTCCAAAGTGCATGTAAGCCAGGAAATCTGAAAGTAGAAGTCTTGCTAACGGCAATACATAGGTAATTCTGTAACCCTAAATTGACCTTAATCGTTTAGCTTGGCTCCTCAGAAGGAATTTGTGGATATTTTCCACGTTTAGAAGTCCACAAATCCTAACAAATAATCCTTGTGACCTATCTTATATAAACTTGGTCTATTCTCTAGTATATTAGGTTAGTGTTTTATTTATATCTTCTTATCTTATTGGCTAAACAATAAAGATTTAGGTAAAGTAAGGGGGTGCCTAAGTTCTTGTAGATTTGATACTTGCTATTTTGTATACTATATGATGGGTATACTTGCCCATATGTGTGGTTTTAGTGATTAGCATTATAATAATGCTTGAATGATTGTATAATTTGTTGGTAATATTTTCTACACTAAAAAAACACACATCAAGTTTTTTGTGCCGTTGCAGTGGATGGGCACTATTGGAAACACTCGAATCTTATTCATTTAGCCTTTGTTGTATTTGTAAATACCACTACTTTTTTTTTTTAGGTAGCTTGTGAATATTTCTCATTTTTGTATTTTTCTTTTTGTATTTTTCTGTTATTTTTTTGTTTTTATTTTTATTTTCAATTTAATTTTTATTTTTCCTTGAGTGTGAGATTCAAAACATAATCATGAACAATTATTCGTGGGCACACTGTCAAAGGAGCGATAATGATGATACATTAGCAAAGTTGCAAGCTTTGATTAATGCTTTTGGTGAGACATCACTTGAAGCTTCAATCAACTCCTTTATTGCCAACACAAACACGTCCATTAGGTGGCATGAAGAAGTATCCCAACGTATGAGCCATCCAAGAACACAACTAGCAAAGTTGGTTGAAGATGCCATAATGGCCCATACACTTGAACAAGAGAAGCCCCAAGGAAAGAGGAAAAGATATGAGGAACAATTGCCTAATGTGGAAAGGGAGGTATTCGATTCTCCTCTATGTGCTAATAAACCTAACCTCTCTTTATCGCATGATTTCTTAGGCTCCTCTCTATTCTTGGAGGACAATGGTCCAAATGATGATGTATGGAGTTTAACATGTCTCAAGGAGTTAGATTTATCCATGATTCATCATAAGAAGTCCTTGACGGAGCTGACAAATTCTACCCTTCACCATAATTTTAGGGAGATAACTTGATATTTGTAGAAGCATTTAAAAGTAAGGATTTCTTGACCCCACCTTTAAGAACTCAATTGCTAAGTTTTAAGGAGAATTTTCATTGTGGCAAATCTTTTGAAGGGTTAAATGGTGATTTCAGGTTTGATGCATTCTTTAGAGACCATGTTCACTCATATGTTGACAAAAATATTTGTGTGTCTAAAGGAATATTAGATAATGAGGTTCATGTGTTTTGATTTATTGAGAAAAATTATTTTTATGAACATGATATATTTCAAAAACCTCCCTTTTTTCTACCTTCAACTTGCCTATTTTCTACTTTGAGCTTAAACATCATTGACAAGGGTTTCATAAGGAAGCATGATGACCAGAAAGAATTTGTATCTTTGCTTTGTGTTTGGAGTTGTTAAGTGTTATTTTTCCCAAATAAGGAAAATATTTTCCATCTTAAGTGGAGGGGAATAAGTCGTGTCTTTATTTTCCTTCGTATGATCTTTCTTAGTATTTCTCTTTAGTTTGTTCTCTGTTATTTAAGCATGTTTTTTGTTATTATTTTCTTTGTGCTTTTCTTTGAGTTTTATTTTGTAGGTTGGAATAAAGTCCTTTTGGACAAGTCCTCTTCTCTATTCCAAGTTTTACTATTTATTGAAGCATTATTGCACTTGGGGAGTATTGCTTAACCTTCTACCTCATTTATTATACTTTTGGTCCATTTGGAGATGCTTTCTTGTGTTAATTTTTGGCCAATGAGGACATTGTCTAGTTTAAATGTGGGGAAGTGATTTGGTGATATTCTTTGTCCAAGTTTTTATCAATCATCATGGTGTTTTCTAGGTATTAAAAACAATTTCGTTAAAATTTTGAAAAGTTGAAACTTTGGAAATTTTAGAGCTAAACTAAGCTTATTTGTTAATAATAGAGTTATGATTTTCTTTTTAACTTTGGATATGGGTTTGTCATTCATTATGGTCTAATTTTTATTAAAAAGTTAACTTGTGTATTAAGTTGGATTTTGGTAAGTCTTGAGAATTTATGTTAACCTTGGTTATATTAGGTATTTGAGTTTTATTTTATTCTTTGAGTTTGAATATGGATGATATGATGAGTATAGGAAGAGTTGATGATTAATTCTTGTATTATAGATTTAAAGTTTACTTGTGTGAAACCCAGTCAAGACCAACCTTAGAGTAAGGGAGTTGGGATGCA
>JANUWF010000809.1:0-18848 GCA_026120185.1 Voacanga thouarsii | reverse complement strand
GCCATGGACGAGAAAAAAAAACCAGAGAGAAAAATTAAACGCGAGCCATAAAGGCCATGCGGAAGCGTGAAGATCATACATTTGCGTTCCTTAACCCTCCTAGGTTGCGTAGGAACAGATTGAACGGCTGGAATCGCCTCGCTTTGCACACTTGAAGGAGCTTCCGGTTGAACACCCGCTAGCCTTCGACTTCGCCTTGTTTGCATTAACGCTTAGCTCTCCAACTCTCGAGATATTCCTCAGCCTAACCTCTAGTCGGTGAACACTATGGTGAAGAGGAAGGGTCTCAATTCTCCTTAGTTTACCTGCTATTGGTTAGCAAAGTCCAAGGAGAAACCAAGAAGAAGAAAACGTGAGAGAGAGGAGAGAAAGAGACCACGTGAGTCTTGTGGCTTGGGAAAGAAAAATTAGGGTTTTTTTTTTCAAAGAGTTATTTATATTTTGCCTAAACTAGGTCTCTCAATCTCTGATAAACATCTCCCCGGGATTTCAAAACACCCGGATGTTATCCTGAGAAACAGTTTGGCCTAACCTTAAACTCATCTTAACCGTATCTGGAAAAAAACCCTAAGGTCCAAGCTATTGGGCCAAATAAATATTTATTATTTTTCTTGGATCCAAAAGGCCCAAAATAATAAATATTAATTATTTATTTTCTTGGCTTACATAAGTAACCCAATAAATAATTAATGAGCCCAAATGAACCATAATAATTAATCTTTAATTATTTATTTCTTGGGCTTATATAAATAACCCAATAAATAATTAAACATTAATTATTTTCCCTAGTTTAAGCCCAGGTTAATTTCTTAATTATTCATACTGGACCTAGGCCCTGAATAATTAATTAACCAAATAAACTAGATAAATAATTTTCTCTCAACTCCTATTTTATTTATTTATTGATTTTATTCAAGTCCAATAATAAATTAGACTTCCTGAATAAAATAAAATAAAATAAAATCATCTTCAACTGAGACCAATTCCTCAACCCAAAAATAGTTAGAACTTACGGGCTATCCCGAGGACCAAAAAGACACATCGCCTTGGCTGCTAAAATGACCAAAATACCCATGCTATATAAATAGCTGTATTTTGCATTTTAAATATTTCCTAATATCACCATAAGGAAATATTGACCCCAAGGACAATGCTGCATTCGCAAAGTCTCCGACCTACAGGTGTAATGACTAAGATACTCCTCTACACATCGCCGTACATTTAGAGAGGAAGAAGTGTACTAACAGCCCCCTAAATGACATCTACCATCCTTAGGCTTCTAGTCCAATGATCCACGACTTCCTGGAGTGTTTCCACTTTCCAAGAGAGCTACCCTAAAGCAAACATCCAAGTCATGTTTCCCAGGGCCCTGGATAATTTAGACCATTCGGACAACCACAATGGGCGATATAGTGCAGAAACTATCTTGTATAAGTCTGTCTTAACTAACTAGTCACACATACCCAACATGCAAGTATATTGGCCCTACGATAGAACCTCAACTACAGCAAATCAAAGTATATGCTTCCAGCTTCGCTAGACCACCAACTCATACTCAAGTCGTAGAGTACTAGTTCACGCTGTAGAGGTAGTAGTCTAGGTTTTTACCATATAGTACTTTGAGAAACCACTACTACAGGTCCTGTTCTACGTATTCGAAATACGCTTATGTCATGAAGTGAGTGGACTACCCACTGGCTAAAGGTAAGCCATTCCCCATTTGGAATTCATAACATAATAACCTAAACATGATGAGGTTCCCAGTCTCAACAATAGGTTAAGAACAAATGTTTATGTGTTAAATAACCCGTGATCCATACCTTACTGTGAAAGACCACCATTCACATGGATCATTTATTTAAACATAATGGAGTGCATTCCAAACGAAAATCGTGCACAAACAAAAAGTAAATTCACAAACAATTTCTGAAAATAAATTCTTTTATTAAATAATTCGATTTTACATTGGAAACTTAGTCTAAGAGGGCATACAATCCAACAGAACTGATGTCAAACATGTCCTATCACATGTAGATCATACAAGGTAGTCATCATCAATGTTTGTTATAAGTCAAAACATAAGAGAATACCCTTAGGGCTAACATATATTAATTATATAGTATATTTTTTTATAAATTAGCAACGGATTGGTAAGGGATTTGCAACTGATCTGTAATGAATGAATTTTTTGAATCGGGTGGGCAATTTAGCAATGAATTTGCGATGGCTCATTTTTTCAAATTTTAAAAAATAAATTTATTTTTAATTTTTTATGCGACGACTTTGCGACAGCCATCCAAAATTTAAAAATAAATTTATGTTTTAAAATTCAAAAAAATGAGCCGCAATGGATTTGCAATTGCCTTTTTTAATATTCAATTAACATAAAATTAAAGTGTCGTAGCAAATCCGCTGTTATTTAGCAACAGATTTGCTATGACATCCCATCCTAAATATCCCTAGAAATTGGAAAATATATGGACCATATAGTATGAGCATTTTTGCATATAAACATATTTGGCATGACATGAATGAATTTATTTGAGTATGATTGTAGAAGTATTATTGTGCCTTGGTGATGTTTGAGAAATCGCTATTTGCAGTAATGATAGATAGAATATTCTAGTATAAAGATACTAATAGGGGATATATATATATATATATATATATATATATATATATAGATATATATATATATATATATATTAGGTAACTATAAAATTGTATATTTAATTATTGAGTAGAGGTTAATTAAAAAAATTTAGGTAACTATTTATTAGTTGATCACTAATTACTTATTTGTTATTCTTTAATATATTTGTGTAGTTACTATTTATATTTATTAAATACTCATTATATGATTATTTCATTTATTTTCTTATATATTAATTTTAGAAAGTATTTAAATATTAGACTAGTAAGACTTTTCTCTTCATTTAATTTATTTGGAAGGGAATTGGATTTTCTTAATTTAAATATTTAATCTAGTTAGGAGAATATTTTGAGGGAGTTACAAGGCTTCTAGAAGCCTAGTAGCCTCCACCTAGGAGAAAGGAAAGAGGGAAAACCCAATTCTTATGTAATCGGGAAATTATCTTGAAAGTGATTTATTATTTCCAATCTTTTGAAGCTTAGGAAAAATTAGAGAATATTCTCTTCATATTTTCTCTCATATGTGACACTACTTAACTCTCCAAATCCCCTAAGAATTATGAAAAATTAATTGTAAGAAGCTTTTAATTAGATAAAACCTATGAAAAACAAGATTTTCCTTAATTCTTTTTCTATTTCCTAAACCTATCATAATTCACCTATAAAAATCCAAGTAAATCATATTTTTTAGCCCTAATCCACCCTAGCAACTCTCTCTCTCTCTCTCTCTCTCTCTCTCTCTCTCTCTCTCTCGCCCCCCCCCACGCCACATGAAATTCGATCTTTCTTTGGCCAAAGTTTGATTATTGTATTGCTTACAGAGAATTTCTGCACAAAAATACAACTTTGAAGCACCATTCTTGGATCAATTTCTTGACGATCTTGGTGGTAACGAAAGTTAGAAGACATCGACTCTTCCCTCTAAGATTGTTTGAGTTAGATGTAACAAGAGATAATAACAAAGTCGGTTCTTTTCTTTGATTTTCTTGGTTACCACCACAATAGAGAAAAATTAGGATGTTTAGGTTTTAAAATTGGTAACATGCATTCTTTGTAGGGGTGCTCACGGTTCAGAATGGTTCAGAGATTTAGAAATCTCTAGTACCATATCGAAATTTAAGTTTTTTCATATTCTTAGTATCAATCCCGAACAGTAATCTCGGTAGGGGATGGGACGAATATTCGAATCTTTGATTTTAATGGAACAAAAACGGTTCTAGTTTGGTTTTTGGATATTTTTGAAAATTTTTTTATGTTGTTATCTACAAATTTGAAAAATACATGTTAATAATTCTCAAATTTTAATTTAAAATAAAATTGAAACAACCTCTATGATACTTTATGTAATAATTTATATAATTTAACTATACAATCTATATATACCATATAATATTATACTATATAATCTATATATACATACATACATATAGTATAATATACACATAATATACTATATAATCTATTATATACTAATCTATATAATCTACTTATAATATATATATATAATAATTTATATAATCTACCTATATAATCTATATACGATATAATGCTATATTAAATAATTTATATATACATACTATATACACTCACCCTTATTATTCTTTATCATTTTTTTAAATATATATATATATATATATAAATCGATTCTAATTTTGATTTTTCAGTTCGGTACAATTCAAGATGGTTCGAAACGATTTTCATATAGTTTGAAACAGTTCTCGATACGGATATTAAATAAAAAATTTTAGGATAGTTTGGTTCGGAAAAAGTCAAAAGTCAACTTTTTTTTTGTTCTAGTTCTTTTCAGTCCGGTTATTTGGACCAATTTGATTATTTTCCAATTCTGTAAGCAGTCCTAGTTCTTTGATTGCAAATTTATGATTGTTATCTGAACATGCTTGGTTATTGAAAAAGAAACAACTTTTCAAAAGATTTGATGAAAAGAAAACACTTTTATTCTTTATTCTTGAAAACTAAAAATTTTGTGATATTATACTAGTTGTAGGATTTAATGCAAAATAAAATAGCAAAGTAATTTATTAATGTAGGCCCTTTTGATATTGTAATCTAGACATGTTTAGAATGCTTTTTGTACGAAAACCTTGGGATAAGATCCAGTAATCTTCAAAAAACTTGAAGGAGCAGAGTACCTCGTTTTTGCTAAATGTTCTATTTCATGCAATTATTACTATCTCGATAAAGTCCAAATTTGAGAAAGATCAAAGCATAGAAAATGTAGCTTTATATGTGTATATATTAACTGTAAAATTTTAAAATTTTCTGATGAGGGAATTAAAAGTTATGAATTTTTCTTTAATTCTGGTTTGTGCTAGACAGAATACTTTAGTAGCGAAAAATAAAAATTTGAGTGTAATTAATGTCTGATTTTTGTGCAAGGCTACTGATATTCTATTCTATATGTGTTTAGAAATGTCTCTGTAAAAATTGAGGTCATTCTGAGGTGTTTTCATATGTATTATATTATTAGGAAAGAAGGATAAATTGTTGAAAATTGTGATCAACTTAATAATTTTTAAGGAAACTCTCAATTATAAATTTGTATACTTCTATAAATAAAATAATTATTGACACCTGGAGCTGAAGTAAATCTTTGGATAAGGATTTTTTTGAAGATTTGCTTGTTGTATGCGAATGGAGAATTAATTATAAAAGGAATATGATTTCCTTAAGTACTAGGAATAGGTGGTGACTTATATATTTTATGACTCTTAGATTTGGAAGGTTGTCGAGAGCAAGGATCAACTTATTGGGATTAAGAAATTAATTTGCTATATCAAAGTAAGTTCTTGCATGAAAACCGTTTGCGAAATAAAGCAATTGCAAGTTGTCAAATGTTTTGTGGTAATTATGGAAACACGGTTTGTTGTAATAAAATGTTCAGTATGATTAATTTTCTTATTCTATTTCAACTTACACACTGTTTTCTCAAATAAAAGGATTTCAAAACAACTCACTTGACTTTGCACTAAACGATTTAATCAAGGTTTACCAAGTTATGCTTGAAACTCTCTTTTTGGTTACCACTTGTTGCTATATGGTTCTTTGTTGCAAAAATATTGAGTACTCAATAAGGATAAGCTACTAGCACTAACTTAAGAAAGAGCGAGCTAGTTTCCCGGTACGTGGCCACTTCCGGGAGATGAACTTATTTTTTATTAGGTGGCAGTGCTAAGGAGTCAAGCCGGTCTGAGCTAGGGAACCAGTTTCAAGTGGGATTGTATTTGTCTAAAATGGACAATCAGTAAGTTAGAGAGGTTTGGGAGAATGAAGAATATCCCTACCCGGTGAGCCGATCACCTACTGTACTGTGATGCAAGGTTTCACAGTACAGGGTCATTATGTAAGGTTTCATGACTCAGGGCTATAATGCAGGGTTTCATAATCTACGTTGTTGTTGAGTGGTTGATTTCCTTGAAATAAGGGTATTTATTGAGAAAGAAAATTGAAAACATCACTCTTGTATTTAACATGGTTGAATGTGAATACAATTGCATTTTTGGTATTTCAAAATGCATATTACGAAATTGTTTCAAATGAACACTCACACTCACACATGACTTACTAAGAAATTTATTTCTCACCTTATTTGTGCATGTTTTTAAGTTGAGGGCACTTCTGACAATGTTGGGGCTAAAGTCTAAGATTTGTATTTCACATTTTTAATTGTTTTGTTTAGAGACGATGTTCTGTTAATCTTTATTTTGAAACTATATATGAATTTTTTTTAGCTATAATACGTTTAAGCTTTATATGAGGGATTTCTTTAGTTGAGTTATTTATTTATCTCATTATAAAAACCCTTATCCTTTAGATAGGACGATATTTCAGCCTCTTTTGGGGTACATAAGTAGCGGGGTGTTACATTTGCAATGGCTCATTTTGTTCAAATTTTAAAAAATATATTTATTTTCCATTTTTTTTAGCTGTAATACGTTTAAGTTTTATTTGAGAGATTTTTTTGGTTGAGTTATTTATGTACCTCGTTATAAAAATCTCTTATCCTGTGGATGGAACGACATTCCCACCTCTTTTGGGGTACATAGGTAGCGGGTGTTACATTTGCAATGACTTATTTTTTAAAATTTTAAAAAATATATTTATTTTCTATTTTTGGATGGTCGTCACTAGCAATGACACCTGGGCCGACCCGCATGGTTTCGGGCCGTGTCAGGCAGGCCCCTAGCCCGTGAGGCCTGCAAGCCCGAGCTTTAGTCTTCCTTCTTTATTTTTTTACCACTTAATTCGATTAAAAATTTTGATATTTAATTATTTTGTAATTTTTTTATTATTACTTAAATAACACGATTTTTTAAAATTATAAAAAAGTCACCTTGAAGTGCTAGAGGATTTGGTTTGGACCCCTACTTGTTTTATTAATTAATAAAATAAAGATTACGTAAGAGGGGGATTTAATTTCTAAACTTCTTAAAAATATTACAATGATTAAAATTTAAAAATAGAATAAATATTCTAAAAATAAAATTAAATATATAATATTACTTATCCTAAATTCCTAATTATTTGAATACTAAACTAATTATTTAGCTCACCCCATTCATCATCTGAGTCATCATCAACAATTTAAGAATTAGCCATCCTATCTTTGACTACTATTATAACACATTAACATCTTCAAAGCATAATGAGTCAATCGAGATCTTCTTTCATCGATTGTTCAAGTGCTCTCACTAAAGACGCTTTTCGATGGCATTGTGGAGACAAGTGGTGTCAAAAGATCACATGTCATTTTAGATAAAATGAGATATTGACTAACATGAGCCTTCCACCAACCACAAATATCAAAATATTGATCCTCATTTTCTACCAAATGCTGCATCTCGTAAATTGCCATCTCGTTGTATGTGGTAGATAATCTTTTTTAACGCTTCATAATACCCCATGGATTAAATACTGATGAAATCGAAGATGTAGATTTTCATGGTGGTTGAAAGTGACCGTTAGATGATGATGATGATGAAGCTTTCCTACTTAAATTAGGAGAACCAGAACAAAAAGATTCAAACTCATACAAATTATACATGTCAGATAGAGTTTTAGCCATTTTATCTTTTATATCTGTTATCATACATTGCCTAGATGTTTGAAATTCATCAAAATCTAATGTTTCATATAAATATTCAATAATACTATGAAATCCAACTCTTTTTACTTGAGAATCCATACACAATGCTATACAATATAAAATAGGAATATCTTCATAATATTTTTTATATTTTTCAAACATACTTCTCATAAAATAATTATATTGGGGATCGTCCATATACTCACCAAAAATATGTGCTATCTTAGTAAGTGTTGGAAAAATATGATGAATAGTGGAATAATAAGATTCCGATAAAAATTCAGTTGCTTCTTTGAAAGTAAATAAAAATGTTGAAAGTGCAATACAATTTTCAAAATGAGTTTCAGTTAGTTGAGGTTGAAAATTGTTACTATTACAAAATTCAATAAGTTGATTTTGAAAAGGTATAACACTTTCAAACATATCTAAAGTTGAGTTCCATCTAATTTTACAATCTAATCTAAATTTTTTAAAAGATACACATTTTTTCTCAGCATGAAGCCTTAAAATTTTGTTGCCTAGTTGGAGAAGTTTTAATAAACAAAACAACATTTCTAATTATATTAACAATATCATCAACATATTTATATCCTTCCTTAACACACAAATTAAGTATATGAAAAGCACACCTAGTATGAAATAAAATACCATCTAACATAGGATTCATAGTATTTTTCAAAATTGCTATGCCAAAATCATTATTTGAAGCGTTATCTAAAGAAATAGAAATAATTTTATTTAAAATCATATATTCATGACATGTTTGAGTAATCATTCTAGCTATACTACTACCTAATTCAAATAATTTAAAACAAATAGTTCTTTTTGGTACTAACCAATCATGATCTATCTAATGACATGTAATGCATAAATAAGACTCATTAGTAATTGCAGTCCAACCATTACAAGTAAGAGCAAATTTTCAATTACAAGAATCAAACATAGCAATTAGATACTCTTTCATTTCTTTATATATCTTTATTATATCATTTTTTAATGTTATTCTAGGAATCCTTTTCCATACTGATTGACAATTGTTTTGCATATATTGTTCATAATGTAGATTTTTTACAAAATTGAAAGGAAATTTAGTTTGAACAATCATTTTAGCAAATTCACTTCTATTTTTTCTACGATCGTATTGAAAATTACCAATAATTTGACCTCCTATAGTATGGATTTGTTGTTGGTTAAGTAGTTTTCTAACTAATTATTATGTGATATTTTCATATGTCTAACTAATGTTCTCATCCCTCCTCTCTTCTTATGTGCATATACCACCCTAAAAATTTTACGTGTTGCACTATCATTATCATTATCTTTTTCAAAAAGATTCCAAACTATAGATTTTTTGCTTTAGTTATAACATCCGCAACATCATCCTGACCTATATTAGATTCATTAGGATTAATAGTTAGAGTTGATGGAACGCAGAAACAGGGGAGCATGCACCGTGCCAAAAAAAATTGGAGAAAAAATTAAAACGCGAGCCATAAAGGCCATGCAGAAGCGTGAAGATCATTCATTTGCGTTCCTTAATCCTCCTAGGTTGCGTAGGAACAGATTGAACGGCTGGAATCGCCTCGCTTTGCACACTTGAAGGAGCTTCTGGTTGAACACCCGCTAGCCTTCGACTTCGCCTTGTTTGCATTAACGCTTAGCTCTGCAGCTCTCGGGATATTCCTCAGCCTAACCTCTAGTCGGTGAACACTATGGTGAAGAGGAAGGGTCTCAATTTTCCTTGGTTTACCTGCTATTGGTTAGCAAAGTCCAAGGAGAAACCAAGAAGAAGAAAATGTGAGAGAGAGGAGAGAAAGAGACCACGTGAGTCTTGTGGCTTGGGAAAGAAAAATTAGGGTTTTTTTTTTCAAAGAGTTGTTTATATTTTGCCTAAACTAGGTCTCTCAATCTCTGATAAACATCTCCCCGGGATTTCAAAACACCCGGATGTTATCATGAGAAACAGTTTGGCCTAACCTTAAACTCCTCTTAACCATATCTGGAAAAAACCATAAGGTCCAAGCTATTGGGCGGATAAATATTTATTATTTTTCTTGGACCCAAAAAGGCCCAAAATAATAAATATTAATTATTTATTTGCTGGGCTTACATAAGTAACCCAATAAATAATTAATGAGCCCAAATGAACCATAATAATTAATCTTTAATTATTTATTTCTTGGGCCTATATAAATAACCTAATAAATAATTAAACATTAATTATTTCCCCTAGTTTAAGCCCAGGTTAATTTCTTAATTATTCATACTGGACCTAAGCCACTGAATAATTAATTAACCAAATAAACTAGATAATTAATTTCTCTCAACTTCTATTTTATTTATTTATTTATTTATTTATTTTATTCCGATCCAATAATAAATTAGACTTCTGAATAAAATAAAATAAAATAAAATAAAATAAAATCCTCTTCAACTGAGACCAATTCCTCAACCCAAAAATAGTTAGGACTTACGGGCTATCCGAGGACCAAAAAGACACATCGTCTTGGCTGCTAAAATGACCAAAATACCCCTGCTATATAAATAGTCTGTATTTTGCATTTTAAATATTTCCTAATATCACCATAAGGAAATATTGACCCCAAGGACAATCTTTGCATTCGCAAAGTCTCCGACCTACGGGTATAATGACTAAGAATACCCCTCTACACATCGCCGTACATTTAGAGAGGAAGAAGTGTACTAACGACCCCCTAAATGACATCTACCATCCTTAGGCTTCTAGTCCAATGATCCACGACTTCTGGAGTGTTTCCGCTTTCAAGGGAGCTACCCTAAAGCAAACATCCAAGTCATGTTTCCCGGGGCCCTGGATAATTTAGACCATTCGGACAACCACAATGGGCGATATAGTGCGAAACTATCTTGTATAAGTCTGTCTTAGCTAACTAGTCACACATACCCAACATGAAAGTATATTGACCCTATGATAGAACCTCAACTACGACAAATCAAAGTATATGCTTCCAACTTCGCTAGACCACCAACTCATACTCAAGTTGTAGAGTACTAGTCCATGCTTGTAGAGGTAGTAGTCTAGGTTTCTACCATATAGTACTTTGAGAAACCACTACTACGAGGTCTGTTCTACGTATTCGAAATACGCTTATGTCATGAAGTGAGTGGACTACCCATCGGCTAAAGGTAAGCCATTCCCCATTTGGAATTCATAACATAATAACCTAAATATGATGAGGTTCCCGAGTCTCAACAATAGGTTAAGAACAAATGTTTATGTATTAAATAACCCGTGATCCATACCTTCTTGTGAAAGACCACCATTCACATGGATCACTTATTTAAACACAATGGAGTGCTATTCCAAACGAAAATCGTGCACAAACAAAAAGTAAATTCACAAACAATTTACGAAAATAAATTCTTTTATTAAATAATTCGATTTTACATCGAAACCTAGTCTAAGAGGGCATACAATCCAACAATCTCCCACTTGCACTCTAAGACTAGGTAAGTCCATAGGTGCCCACCCCTATGGCGTCTAAGTGTCTCTTGAAGACTCTCTCAGCCAAAGACTTGGTGAATGGGTCTGTTAGATTGTTTTCTGAGGTAATATGCTCCACCACGACTTCCCGTCTCTGAATGAAATCCCGAATCAGGTGGTACTTCCTCTCGATGTGTTTCCCCTTCTTGTGGTTCCAAGGCTCCTTAGATTGCAACACTGCTCCAGTGTTGTCTTAATACATCACAACCGGCCTATCCATATGTGGTACGACTCCAAGTTCTGAAAGAAACTTCCGGAGCCAGACTGCTTCCTTGGACGCCTTCGAAGCTGCCACATACTCAGCTTCCATGGTTGAGTCAGCAATACAAGATTGCTTGATACTCCTCCATGAAGTTGCTCCTCCAGATAAGGTGAAGACATATCCACTAGTGGATTTTCTCTCATCCTTATCCGCCTGGAAGTCTGAGTCTGTGTATCCTGTAGGAACCAAATCATCGACCACAGTAAACCGACATATAATCTCTCGTTCTCTTGAGGTACTTGAGAATATGCTTTACTGACTTGCCAATGAACCTCCCACAGGTTTGAGCGATATCTGCTAACTAAGCCCACGGCAAAGCGGATATACGGCCTAGTACACGACATAGCGTACATGAGACTTCCCATAGTCGAAGCGTAGGGAATCCTACTCATTCTGTCCTTTTCTTCTTGAGACTTAGGACAGTCCTTCGAAGAAAATGACAACCCATGTTTGCAAGGGATTAGAGCTCCCTTGCATGAGTCCATGCTTGTACTTGGCCGGCATCTTGTCAATGTATGTCGCTTGGGATAATCCTAACATTCTCTGCTTCCTATTTCTAAGAAGCCTAATCCAGATAATGTAGTGGCTTCTCCCAAATCCTTCATGCTTGAATTGACTAGACAGCCAAACCTTTGTAGATGACAATGTCCCTACATCATTTCCAATGAGTAGAATGTCATCCACATACGGGACAAGAAAAACCACATTGATGCCTTCAAGTTTCCTGTACACGCATGGTTCATCTTCGTTTTGAATAAAACCATAAGACTTTACGAGTCTCATCAAAACGAATGTTCCATGCTCTTGATGCTGCTTAAGTCCATAAATGGACTTCTTAAGCTTGCAAACCATGTGTTCCTGGCCTTCAGCAATGAAGCCTTCCGGTTGGGACATATAGATGTCTTCGCTAAGATGGCCATTCAAGAATGCCGTCTTGACATCCATTTGCCATATCTCGTAGTCATAGTGACAGGCGATGGCAAGGAGGATGCGAATGGATTTAAGCATGGCTACCGGGGAAAAGGTTTCCTCATAGTCGATACCTTCTTTCTGAGTATACCCTTTCGCCACAAGCCTAGCTTTGAAGGTTTCCACCTTCCCATCCGCTCCTCTCTTCCTCTTGTATACCCACTTGCACCCAATGGGTTTTATCCCTTCAGGTGAAGCTACAAGATCCCAAACCTGATTGAGGTACATAGACTCAATCTCGGCTTTCATTGCTTCATGCCACGGATTTGCATCGGCATCGGCAATAGCCTCCTCGTATCTAGCGGGGTCTTGTTCACGATGGTCGGAAACCGGCTCAAAGGCTTCTCCGGTCCATCTATCAGGAACCCTAGACACTCTCCCACTACGACGAGGCTCCATTTGTACGAGCTCTTGAGGCTGTGCCTCTTCTTGTTCCAAAATCGGGTCGGTAGAAGTTGATTCCATAGATAACTTCTCCTGCGAGTTCCAACCTCGTTGAACCTTTAGTGGAAGTACTTTGATCATCTTCCAAGTATCTAGCATTGAGTGCTGACTAGTACCTTCTGCTCCTTAGGATGATAAAAGTAGCCTCCTTTTGTCCCTTTTGGATACCCAACAAAATAGCATAATTCGATCTTGGTTCCAACTTGTCTCCCTTGATCGGTACATAAGGCTGGACACCCCCAAATCCTGAGATGATTCGGACTTGGCTTACGCCCGGTCCACATCTCATAGGGAGTCCTAGGTGCGACTTGGAAGGCACCAAGTTCGAGAATATATGCCGTTGTTTCCGGGGCATATCCCCGAAAGGATACTGGAAGAGTAGCATGAGACATCATGCTTCGGACCATTTCCATCAACGTCCTGTTCCTTCTCTCGGCTACTCCGTTCTGTTGGGGGTTCCGGCGCGAGAGAGCTGGGATACTATCCCATGATGTACCATGTAGTCCTTGAATTCACCTAGGAGGTACTCTCCACCACGATCCGATCGTAAGGTTTTGATTAATTTACATGTCCAGACGCTCCACTTGACCTTAAACTCTTTGAACTTGTCAAAAGAGTCGGACTTGCGTCTCATCGGGTAAATGTAACCATACCTCGTACAATCATCCGTGAACGTGATGAAGTACTCAAAACCTCCCCTAGGCTGGTGTAGACAATGGACCGCACACATCGGTGTGAACAAGACTCAACACCTCCTTGGCTCTATCCGCCTTTGGTGTAAAAGACCTTTTGGTCATTTTTCCCATCGAGGCGGGATTCACAGCGAGGCCAACTTTCCAATCTCAATGAGCCCAAAGGCCCATCATGGATTAGCCTCTGAATCCTGGTTGAGTTAATATGACCCAACCTCGGGTGCCAAAGGTATGAATCATTGATATTGGTCTTTCTCTTCTTAGTTAAAGGTTCGGACGGAGCGTTATTTGATTGTTTGTTAATAGGGTTTAAAAAGAACAAATTTCCATACATGTGCCCGGTACATAAAATTTCTCCATCTCTACTGATAGAAATACCGGAATGGAAAGATACGAGAATATCCTTGATTAATAAGTTTTGCAAGCTGAAATCAAATTCGACGAAAACCAGGTACATATAAAATGTCTTTTAAAACCACTATCTTATTACAATAAAAAATAAGATCCAGCTCTCCCACTTGCAAGGGCCCGGACTTGTGCTCCATTACCCACTCGAAGCCCATGTTCGCCCTTCTTGAGTCTTCTTATCTTCCTAAACCCACTGCAAGGAGTTACGAGATATGATCGGTGGCTCCTGAATCAACAATCCAAGTGGAAGTTGATCCTACCATTGATATGGACTCTAGATAGTAAACATTACCTGTGGGGTTTTTCTTGGCACTGAAGATACGGACACTCTTTTTCCAGTGTCCCTTCTTTCCACACTTGAAGCACTTGCCCTTTGGTTTGTCCTTGGGCTGGTTCTTGAGGTGAGGTTCTTTGCATTCCCCTTCTTCCTCTTGAACTTTACGGGCTTAGGCCCGGTTCTTGAAGAAGAGGCCTTAGCAATCATGGCCTTAGGCTGCGGCTTCATGACCTTCTCCGCCATACGGAGCTCCTTCATCGGTTCGATCAAACTCATGTTCAACTTGTTCATGTTATAGTTTAACTTAGGCGAGTGAAAGAGCCGGTAGAGGTCGAGAACCATGTCCACTTGGCTCTCGGGGTCAATGACGACCCCTAAGATTTCTGCCTCCTCGAAAGCAGCAATCATCTTGAGCATATGCTCTCGGGTCGATGCTCCCTCGGCCATCTTAGTGTTTACAATTGTTCGAAGAGCCTCTGCCTTGCGGGCCGGCTCTTGTCCGCGAACATAGTTGCCAACGATTGACTTATGTCATATGCGAAGCCATGTGCTCGTGTTTTGGTGGAGCACATTAGACATGGAAGCTAACATATAGCAACGTGCCATTTCGTCGGCTTTCTTCCATGCCTTTTCGGCCTCTCGCTCTTCGGCGGTGGAACCTTCCCAGATAACGGGGCGGGTTTCGTAAAGGACATACTTATACTCCTCGGTTTGTGAGTATTATGTCCGGGTTCCTTTTCCGATCCACATAGTTTGGACCCGTTAACTTATTCTCCCTGAGAATAACGGCCAATGGACTAAAAGAACCTCCCACCATTTACGAAAATCGAAAATAAAAGAAAGAAATTAGTTTGTGAAAACAAAATGAAATTTGTGCACTGAAAATAATTTGGCTCTTAGGAAAAGCGACATAGCTTCTTGGGAAGATTAACGGTTTCCTAAGCTAAGTGTATTAACCACCACAAATTAATTTCCCTTCTAGGTAATGGTCTAGAGAATAACTCCATCGTGGGATGGCCGTTTCCTCTCATTTCCTATGGACATACCTCGCACTATAACCTCCAACGTGGGCTGGCCGATCATAGTACGTGCCCGGGTTATTAATTACATCCTTCCATTAGATCTAGATCCTTGTGGTATCCCCATCCTATACGGGTTCACTCCCGGGGTGACGCGAGGGGATCCACGATCTCTAATGAGGACCGTGATGGAAGCCAGTGGGGCCGTTGGAACCCCTCTCCCACTTAGTCTTTTAAAATAAAGGTTTTCTGGAAAATATCCTTTTGAAATTTCCATTAAGTTTTTCTTAACTCAAAAATAAAATATCTAAGTCCAATAAAATCTCTATGTCAAGGCTTATATCCTTTGAGAGATTTCCTCCATGGACTAATTTTATATAAGTTAAAATTTAATGATTTCAAAAATTTTCCAATTAAAACTTTCTAGAGACTTTGGTCTCAAGTTTATTTGACAAAATCATTTTTCTAGTCCAAAACAAAACAAAATGGCTCTCCATTTTAATTTACAAAAATATCTAAATCCAATATATTTTCTATGTCAAGGATTAAATCCTTTGAGAAAATATTTAAGGATTAATTTTTGTACCAATTAAAATAACCATTTAGTTTTTAAAGAAAAATATTTTTCCTTGCCAAAAGAAAAGGTTCCCAAAGACTTTGGTCTTTGAGAAAAAACACACATAGGTACATAAAAAAATAGCATGCTAGAAAACAATAAACGTTTTCATGCTTTTCTATTTTTTAAACCTAAGTGCCCAAATAATAGAATTAAACACATTAATTAATTAATTAATTATCTTGTTTAATCCTAAAATCCCTTACTAATATTTTTCATGCAAATATATTCCAAGAATATAAATATTGCAAAAATATTAACTTCGCCTGGTATGGGACCCAAAACGAAAAAGGAAAAAAAATTAAAAAATTTTGACTGGCGGTCTACTGCACCCGCCGCACCGGATCCTCGCCCGCATGGCCTGCGGTCCACTGAGGCCTCTGTGCACCAGCCGCACCTAATCTCCTGCAGCTTCAACCCGTGGAGCCGCCCCGCGCCCGCGTGCCCTCTGCTGCCGACCCGCGATCTCGCCCGATGACCCGCGCGCAAACCCGGTCTCCAATTGCAAATTTGAATTGCGAAACCGGCTTGAGTTGCTACAGTAAGGCTCGGCTTAGGCGGCTCGCGGGCAGTGGCTCCTCTCACAGATATTGCGGCTCGGAGGCGGCTCAGCGGCTTATGAACAGTTTTCTTCTTCTTCGTTTTTCACCCGCGTGAATTTTTTTCTTCAGTTCATCTCTGGTTTGATTTTTTCTTGCCTTCTTTGGCTTCTTTGGACATTTTTACTTATAAAGACTCATCCAAAATTAAACCACAACCGCCTATACCCATTTAAAATTGGGTTTACATGATTAAAACACCAAAGACAAAAAAAATTTACAGAGATCCTATACTTCCACTATGAAGCTTACAAATCCACCTATCCCATACCAAAACAGCGAAGGATCACAGGTATAATCATATTCTCCATTTTATTAACTACCATGCTCCCTGTATTGATCAAAACCAATGTCTCTGATACCACATTAAGGGAAAACGCAGAAACAGGGGAGCCATGGACGGAAAAAAAAACCAGAGAGAAAAATTAAACGCGAGCCATAAAGGCCATGCGGAAGCGTGAAGATCATACCTTTGCGTTCCTTAATCCTCCTAGGTTGCGTATGAACAAATTGAACAGCTGGAATCGCCTCGCTTTGCACACTTGAAGGAGCTTCCGGTTGAATACCCACTAGCCTTCGACTTCGCCTTGTTTG
This sequence comes from Voacanga thouarsii, assembly GCA_026120185.1. Taxonomy (NCBI): domain Eukaryota; kingdom Viridiplantae; phylum Streptophyta; class Magnoliopsida; order Gentianales; family Apocynaceae; genus Voacanga; species Voacanga thouarsii. Next base: position 1,689 of record JANUWF010000809.1, on the reverse strand, counting down.
CATTAACGCTTAGCTCTGCAACTCTCGGGATATTCCTCAGCCTAAACTCTAGTCGGTGAACACTATGGTGAAGAGGAAGGGTCTCAATTCTCCTTGGTTTACCTGCTATTGGTTAGCAAAGTCCAAGGAGAAACTAAGAAGAAGAAAACGTGAGAGAGAGGAGAGAAAGAGACCACGTGAGTCTTGTGGCTTGGGAAAGAAAAATTAGGATTTTTTTTTTTCAAAGAGTTGTTTATATTTTGCCTAAACTAGGTCTCTCAATCTCTGATAAACATCTCCCCGGGATTTCAAAACACCCGGATATTATCCTGAGAAATAGTTTGGCCTAACCTTAAACTCCTCTTAACCGTATCTGGAAAAAACCCTAAGGTCCAAGCTATTGGGCCGGATAAATATTTATTATTTTTCTTGGACCCAGAAAGGCCCAAAATAATAAATATTAATTATTTATTTTATGGGCTTACATAAGTAACCCAATAAATAATTAATGAGCCCAAATGAACCATAATAATTAATCTTTAATTATTTATTTCTTGGGCCTATATAAATAACCCAATAAATAATTAAACATTAATTATTTCCCCTAATTTAAGCCCAGGTTAATTTCTTAATTATTCATACTGGACCTAGGCCCTGAATAATTAATTAACCAAATAAACTAGATAATTAATTTCTCTCAACTTCTATTTTATTTATTTATTTATTTATTTATTTTATTCCAGTCCAATAATAAATTAGACTTCCTGAATAAAATAAAATAAAACAAAATAAAATAAAATCCTCTTCAACTGAGACCAATTCCTCAACCCAAAAATAGTTAGGACTTACGGGCTATCCCGAGGACCAAAAAGACACATCGCATTGGCTACTAAAATGACCAAAATACCCTTGCTATATAAATAGCTGTATTTTGCATTTTAAATATTTCCTAATATCACCATAAGGAAATATTGACCCCAAGGACAATGCTGCATTCGCAAAGTCTCCGACCTATAGGTGTAATGACTAAGATACCCCTCTACATATCATCGTACATTTAGAGAGGAAGAAGTGTACTAACAGCCCCCTAAATGACATCTACCATCCTTAGGCTTCTAGTCCAATGATCCACGACTTCCTCGAGAGTGTTTCAGCTTTCCAAGAGAGCTACCCTAAAGCAAACATCCAAGTCATGTTTCCCGGGGCCCCGGATAATTTAGACCATTCGGACAACCACAATGGGCGTATATAGTGCTAAAACTATCTTGTATAAGTCTGTCTTAACTAACTAGTCACACATACCCAACATGCAAGTATATTGGCCCTATGATAGAACCTCAACTACGAGCAAATCAAAGTATATGCTTCCGCCTTCGCTAGAGCACCAACTCATACTCAAGTCGTGAGAGTACTAGTCCACGCCTGTAGCGGTAGTAGTCTAGGTTTTTACCATATAGTACTTTGAGAAACCACTACTACAGGTCCCGATTTTACGTATTCGAAATACAACTTATGTCATGAAGTGAGTGGACTACCCATCGGCTAAAGGTAAGCCATTCCCCATTTGGAATTCATAACATAATAACCTAAACATGATGAGGTTCCCGAGCCTCAACAATAGGTTAAGAACAAATGTTTATGTGTTAAATAACCTGCGTGATCCATACCTTACTCGTGAAAGACCACCATTCATATGGATCACTTATTTAA